>JAJJMC010015859.1:9035588-9123291 GCA_023531435.1 Papaver californicum | reverse complement strand
GAGAAATATTTTCGGCAATAATTTTCTTCGATGGTGATATCATGATTATCCAGAATGGAATTATGAATCATATTCAAATAAAGGGGATGAAGCCTGGGAAGAATGGAATTATTATTATTATTTTATTATTTATTTTTTTATTTTTGGATAAAGAGTATTTTTTACAAGAAACTAGTTGGAAGCCTAACAAGCTAAGCTCCAACAACGTACTATATTAGTTGAACAAGTTGTTGTGCTAGCCTACTAGCGATCCTCATGAGGAACCATCCAAGGGAGATGAAGCGGATAGGGGGGCTTATTATGTCGCAATGGGGGCAAGCTAACTCTACCTTCCATGTCAAATTTTGCAGTATTACGCCATCGGGGACTCAAACCTGGGACCTCCTAGAGCGCATCAAGCCTTTTGAGGAACGGGGATGACCAGCTGAGCTAGCTACCATTTATTATTATTATTATTGTTTATTTTATTTATTTATTTATTTTTTACAAGAAACTAGTAGGAACCTAACAAGCTAAGCTCCAAAGCGTACTATATTAGTTGAACAGATTGTCGTGATAGCCTACCAGCGAGCCTCATGAGGAACCAACAAGGGAACCGAAGAGGATAAGGGAGCTGATTATGTCGCAGGGGGGGGGGGGGCCAAGCTAACTCTACCTTCCATGTTAAAGTCTGCAGTATTACGCCATCGAGGACTCGAACCTGGGACCTCCTGGAGCGCATCAAACCTTTTGAGGAACGGGGATGACCAACTGAGCTAGCTACCAGTTATTATTATTCTTATTATAATTCATTCGACACACAAAACGAGAGTATTACAAAGAGTTAGCAGGTAACCTATCAACAAGTTGGGCATCTACTCCTTTTTGAATATAAATACCTATTCTAAGAAAAAGGGAATTTCCTACTTTACAGTTATAATCATGACTAGCCATACAATTCTGCAACCTCTTCAAGAAAACTATTATATCCTCTCCAATTTCTCCTAAGGTAGAGAAAGCGAACACACCAAAGCCGTATCCATGAGCAGTACACCTGTTTAAGTATTTGTTTCATTTGCGATTAATAGCACTCAAAATAGCTTGACCAGGCGTGAAGGCTACCTACCTCCACCAGTAAAAGATGACACCCATGTAACATCGAAGCAAACGTCATGTCTATTCTCCAATTGTAGTCAAGAATATCAGCGGGCCTTAAGGTATTTTCATTGTCAGATAGAAAACCCAATGTAACCTCTTTACAAGCTGACACACCTTCCTTATAGAAAATATCGGCAAAAACATCTCTAACTAGATCATGTATAAATTTGAGCCTGGCGTCGCTAGCGCAATATAAAGCATGGTCGCTAAAAAAATCCATTTATCTTCCATAGATTTTACATATACTATTTTCCTCAAATAAAGTTATTCCTAGTTTATAACTAAGAACGAACCTGAATTGCTGAGGCCCAATTGTTTAATTCATCCCAGAAATAGGTACAACTTTAAGATAGTCTTGAACATGATCAAGTTTATTACTTTGTCATAAGATGGTGCCGCGCTCTGTCATGGAGAATATGGTAGTGATGTTCTTCTTAACAACATCAAAGTAAATGACTGCCAAGGAGCGCATATGACGTGGGGAAGTAGCTTGGATGTTGAAGGAAGAAGAAGATAATCCACAGACCTGCATAAAATTAGATAGAGTATGTTGAAAGCAGTGAGGTACCTCTGAGGCCATTGGAGTTCTGAGAATAGTGTCTTGCAAATGTTTAGTCTGGATGCAAGATGCAAGGTAGCAGTACTGGCTGGTATCCTCCATTGTGTAAACACCAAGACCTCCATCTTTCATGGGCAAGGTTGCAATGCGTTGTTGATATGGACCAAAACCTGCACCATCTCCAGTAACAAGGTGTCTAAGGAACTGGAATAAGTGTTGATCGTAATATGATGCAGAATGCTGAAGGGCCATATGATTAGTTTTCCTCATAGTGAATTAAAGTATGGAAACACAAGCATAATTACGCAAGAGCAATAATTCACTAAGTACGTTCTGTAATTTCTTTACAGTGTCCATTAACTGTATTGTTTTCTCAACTCTGCGTTTCACTAAGTCACTACAGAACTTTAAGTCAAGACTAACAGGTCCTTCAAGCAACTTCACACCCACTGAAGGTCGACTAATTTTGGCAGGGAAAACTTCTTCAACTAAACTTTTGGGGTCATTATTTTTCCAAAATATTTCAGTTTTGTTGATTTTTAGGTACAATCCCATATTACTTCTTCGGATTATATAATATTCGGGCTTTGGACACCTCCATTGTGTCTCCAGCTATAGTTCCATCATCGAGATACCATGCATGCATATCAAAAGTGCATTCTGAGGCTATAATATTACAAGTGGATGCAGAGTCAATGTAAAAAGTAAGGGACCAAGAGGGTCACCTTGCTGAACTTCTTGTGCTGAAGAGAGAATGTTATCATTGTAATAGAGCTTTGATGGTTTGGCATAACAAAACTCAACCCATCTTGATATACTTGGACACTTGCTCCTAACTTATTTGATGATAGTAGTTTTTTCAACCAAGTTGAATGCTTACTAAAGTCAATTAGGAGTATAGTCATGTTTTGTAGATTTTCTTTCATCTCAAGAAGCCTGTTTGCAGAGTGTAATATGCCTTCACCTCCACATTGTACACCAACACCAAATTGGTGGTCCCCTAAATAGGTGGACTTTTCTTTGCTGATAGCTGCGGCAGTAAGTTTAGAGCATAGTCTCCACCAAATTGTTCCCACAGCTATAGGCCTAAGCCCACCTTCTGGTTTGAGCAGGGGTGTTAAGGGAGCACTAGTTATATACTCACCTAGCACATAGGGACATTGACCATCCAACCACAAGTTAACCACACCTGTTATGGAAGTTAGAAGATCATCTGCAACAGCAGCAGCTGGACCACTTAAAGCATCCAAAAGATGTTGATCTTTAAGCCCATCTCTACCATAAGAAGTACCCTTAGGGAAACTTTTAAGTTCCCCTAAAACAACTTAGTGTCAACAGTTAGTGATGCAATATGAATAGGTTCATATGGAATGGATGATGAAGGAGCATTGATATTTTTGGCTCAGTTCATGGAGAGTATCAACATTGTTTGGGGCTATGTAATTGGGGGAAAGAACCCTGATGGCTGCAATGTATTGGCCATAAATCAATTTTTTTTGGCAAGCATTTAGGTTAGAGTTACCTTTCTTTTTTTTGTTTTAGTTTTTGCTCATTTGATTTAGCCTTGACATTTCCAAGAGTTTGTGTACCCTGTTAGGGAAATTATTGGTTTCTTTCCACTGCAACAAAGCATGATTGATACTGGCAGTTTGTAGCCTCTTTCTTGTTCCAGATCTCTCTTCCATGGTGCACTTAGGAATATACAAGTTTAAAGTAAAAACTTGTTAAAGAAGACTATACAATTTACTTCAAACATGGAAGAGAACTTGTTAAAGTAAAAACTTGTTAAAGAGGAAAGGCGCCTACCCCCTTTTGGATGGAAATGCCTAGTCTGAAGAACATAGAGTTGCCAATTTTGTAATTGTAGTCAAAACTAGCTACACAATTCTGCAACCTCTTTACAAAAGCTACTATATCCTCTCTTAGTTCCCTTAGGCTAGTGAAGGCTAGCACACCGAGGCCATAGTCGTGGGCAACATATTTGTCCAGGTATTTGTTTCGTTTGCGGGTAATGACACTTGAAATGGTTTTCCCTGGCATGTAGGATGATCTCCCTCCACCTGTGAATAGGGACACCCCAGTGACATCGAGACAGACGTAAGACCGTTCTCCCAATTGTATATGAGGATGTCCGTTGGCCTAAAGAATTCTCGTTGTCCGATAAGAAGCCTAGTTTGACTTCTTTACGAGCAGACACTCCATCCCGGAAGCACATGTCTATGAGCACGTCTCGCACTAAGTTGTTTCTGAACTTTAGGCCCACTTCGCTGGCATAGTGCAAGGCGTGGTCGCCGAAGACGTCCATGCCTCTATCGCAGTTGGGGCATAAGTTGCTCTCTTCAAACATGGGTATCCTGAGTCTATATATAACCACGGCCCGGAGCTACAACAATGGGGACTGCTTAGAGGAAGTCTTGGGTGTGATTGAGCTTGGTGCATTTCCACAGGGTGCATTTCCACAGGGTGTTGTCGCGTTCAGAATTGTGAATCTATTGGGGATGTTCTTCTTAACAACATCAAAGTAGAGGACTGCCAATGAGTGCATTGGGATGGGGGAAACATCTTGGATGTTGTAAGAAGAAGTCAAGCTGCAGACCTCAATGAAACTGGACATGGCATGCTGGTAGCTGGGGTGTGTGTCAGATCCTATTTGTGTTCTGAGGGTTGCCAGGCGCAGTTGAAATGGACTAAAACCAGCTCCATCTCATGTAACCAAATGCCTGAGGAACTGCTGGAGATGCTTATCATATATGGCAACATGAGATAGAGAGCCAAGGGTCTGGTATCCTCATGGTGAAGTAGATCCTGGAGACACCAGCACAGTTGCGCAAGAGAAGTAGCTCACACTGTGGATCCTGCAGCTTCTTCAGGGTCTCCATGAGCTGGAATGTCTTCACCACTCTTCCCTGCACAAAGTCACTACAGAATTTCAAGTCCTGACTGACTGGTCCTCCTAGCAGCTTCACACCCAGCATAGGTCTGCTAATGTCAGCTGGGAAGACCCCCTCCTTCAGACTTCTGGGATCAACAGTGGGCCAGAAGAGCTCTGTTTTGGTAATGTTCAGGAGAAACCACTCCTGTACCCTTCTACCTGGATGATGCTTAGGGCTTTGGCCACCTCCATAGTGTTACCAGCAATGGTACCATCATCCAGGTACCAAGCATATAGGTCTAGTGTGCAGACTGAGGCTATGATGATGTTGAGGGGGTGCAAGGTCAGGGCAAAGAGAAGGGGGCCCAGGGGATCCCCCTGTTGGATACCTTGTGCATACATGAAGATGTTGTCTTGGTAGTAAAGTTTGGATGGCTTGGCATAACAAAACTCAACCCATCTAGATATGCAAGGGCACTTGTCTCTGACTTCCTTAATCATGGCAGATCTGTCCACCATGTTGAAGGCATTTCTAAAATAAACAAGGAGTATACACTTGTTAACGGAGTTACCTTGGAGCTCCAGGAGCCTGTTGGATGAATGCAGGATGTCCTCCCCTCCATATTGGACTCCCACCCCAAACTGAAAGTCACCTAGGTAAGCTGTCATTTTTTTACACACAGCAAAGGCAGCAAGCTTGGAACACAACCTCCTCCAGATTGTGCCCACCGCTATAGGCCTCATCCCTCCATCAGGTTGAAGCAGAGGAGTCAAGGGGCACTGACAATGTACTCCTCTAGCTCTAAAGGGCATCTCCCTGCCAACCTCAAGTTAACCACCCTAGTGATAGAAGATAGTAACTCATCTGCCATTGCTGAAACTGGTACACACAGGGCATCCTGAAGGTGTTGGGCCCTAAGGCCATACCTCCCACAGGAGGTCCCTTTGGGGAAGCCTTTGATATCCTTCAGGACAACTGTGTTGTCAACAATAAGGGCTTCAGCTTGGACAGGTTCTGCAGGGACGGAAGGTGGGGGTGCCCTAGGGTATTTCTGGCTTAGGTCCAATAAGGTGGCTGGGGAATTGGGAGCAATTTCATTAGAGACCAGCACCTTGATAGCTTTAGTGTATTGGCCATAGCTCAGCTTTCTCCTACAAGCAAAGAGGTTTAAGCCCCTAAACCTCTTTTTGTTGGTTCTGCTCCTTTGAAGTTGCTTAGCCTGGTCCAAGAGGGTATGCACCATGCTGAGACACCCCTTGTCATTCCACTGGAGCAAGGCCTGGTTTATGCTGCTTGACTGAAGCCTTCTTCTTGTCCCAGATCTTTCTTCCATAGTGCTTTTAGGGGCATATAAGCTTAGGGTGCAAACTGACATGAGTAGAAGGTACAACCATACTGCCATATCAAGGGGGTTAGCAGTGACCTTGTCCAGAGCATACTTTAAGCTTCTGGAGAAACTGATCCTGCGTTGGGGGGGATACTGACCATTGTTTTGCAGTTCATCTGAAGGACTTAATTGAGCAACTCTAGGGACATGCCATCTGGTGCCTCTGGTTCCACTAGCTCACTTGGTTCTGCAATGGCCTCTTGTAGTTTTTCTAGGCTATGCACCAGGAAGTCAGCTGGTAGCCCATTGTAAGGCCTGGTGATGATGTTCCCATCATGCATTCTGCAAGGTCTTCTCGAGGAATAAATGTGCATACATTGGGTGCACAACCACATCTGCAAGCCAGACAAGACCAACTCCCAACCTTTGTAGAAAGCAACATGGAGGTGTCTGTAGAATCCAGCTCTACTCAAGCCTCTCCCCCCACACCATTATTGCAACCATCAAACTTCCTGTAGGGGCATTGGAATAATATCTCCTTATGATGACCACCTATGTCATCTCCTACAGAATCCTAAGAAGTAGCAGTGGACCTAGTTCTAGGCATATTGGGAAAGAAACTCACAAAAGGGGAAAAAGGGTTGGGATTGACAAGGGTGAGAGCACACAGTAATCTCAGAGAGGCCTCAAGATCCCAATTTGTACAGACGAGGGTTGGATCAAAAGGAACCCTAGAAACTACCACTACGGGAGTATATACAAAGATTCATAGGTCAAACTTCTTAATTGAAGGTAAAGGGGAATAGTGAAGTGAAGGATGTGAGGTGGGTTTCATCATACCTAAAGTGGAAGAACGAATCTCGGCTCGAATCACTGCTCCTTGATTTCCAGCAAACCCCTTGTTCTTCCCCAATTTCGCTCTCGCTGGAGCTTCTCTCTCCTTTTTCTATTATTATTATTATTATTATTGAACGAAAATTTTATTAGATAGTAGAAACCGATTACACATTAGTGGTGGGAAGCCTCGCCACAAGCTGGGCTCCCACACCCTTTTGTATGGAAATGCCAAGTCTAAAGAAAAGGGAGTTGCCTATTTTGTAATTGTAATCTAGGCTTGCAGTGCGGTTCTGCAGCCGTGACACAAAAGCTATAAGGTCCTCTCCTAATTCCCCCAAAGTGGTGAACGCTAACACACTGAACCCGTATCCATGGTCTTCGCATTGGGTTAGGTATTTGATGTTCTTGCGAGTCGTAGCGTTCGAGATTGCCTGACCGGGCGTGAAGGCGGCTCCCCTGGCACCCGTGAACGGGGACACTCCTGTGACGTCAAGGAAAACATCTCGGACATTCTCCCAATTGTATACTAGGATATTTGCCGGCCTCAAGGAGTTCTCATTGTCCGAGAGGAAACCCAGGTTAACTTCTTTACGAACGGAGACTCCAGCTTTGTAACACATGTCAGATAGCACATCCCTAACTAAATCGTGTCTAAATTTGAGTCCCACCTCACTGGCACAATGAAGTGCATGATCGCTAAAGACGTCCATACCCCGCCCACAATGAGAACATAAGCTCCTCTCTTCAAACTGTGTTATACCAAGCCTGTAACTAAGGACAGACCAGAATTGCCGAGGCCCAATAGCTTGGTAAAACCCGACTATGGGGATTGCCTTAATAAAGTCTTGGGGATGGCTCAACTTGTTGCTTTTCCAAAGGATGGTATCTCGCTCGGACAGGTTGAAGCTAGTGGGTATATTCTTCTTGACCACATCAAAGTATTGGGCTGCCAGAAGGTGCATAGGGCGCGGGGCAGCGAATTGGATGTTGGCACAAGATAAAGGGAGTCCACAGACATGTGTGAACCTGACGTGTGCTTGTTGGAAGCTAAGGTGCTGGTACGCATCACAGTGGGTTTTAAGGATGGTGTTCTGCAGCTGCTTTGTTTGTATGTATGAAGCTAGGAAACTGTACTGGCATGCATCCCCCATGGTGTACACCCCTAGGCCACCATCCTTCATTGGCAAGGTGGCTAGACGCATCTGAGTAGGACCAAATCCAACTCTGTCTCCAGTCATTATGTGTCTGAGAAACTACATGTGGTGCTGGTCAGATGAGCAGCTAGAGCCTGGAGAGCTTGAGGGTTTGTGGTTCTCAGTGTGAAATACGTCTGGAGACCCCGTCACAATTTCTCAACAATAAGATCTCACTCTGTGGGTCCTTCAAGGACTTCAAAGACTGCATAAGATGACATGTCTTGTCCAATCTTCCCTGCACAATGTCCCTGCAGAAGCTTGAGTTTAAGCTGAATGGTCCTCCTAGTAGCTTAACCCCCTGAGATGGTATAATGCCTGCAGGGAAGATACCCTCCTCCAGAACTCTAGGATCAATCACAGGCCAGAAGAGATCTGTCTTGCTGATGTTGAGAAAGAGCCCTCTACTGATGCCTTCTCTCTGGATGATTTGCAAGGCTTTGGCTACCTCCAAAAAATCACCTGCAATTGTACCATCGTCTAGATACCATGTATTCATCACAAGGGAAAACTCATATGCTATCTTAGAGATGAGGGGATACAGGGTTAGTGCAAACAACAATGGTCCAAGGGGATCCCCTTGTTGCACTCCCTCAGCAGAAAGAAGAATGTGGTCCTGGTAGTATAATTTTGCTAGATTTGCATAGCAAAATTCTACCCATCTGGAGATGCTTGGGAATTTGTTCCTCACTTCATGAAACATCACTGTTCTGTCCAACATGTTGAAAGCATTGCTGAAGTCTATCAATAGCATACTCATGGTATGGCAGCTCTCGTGCATCTCCAGAAGCTTGTTAGATGAGTGGAGGATGGATTCTCCCCCACACTGGACACCCACCCCAAACTGATGATCGCGTAGGTAAGGGACAATTCCTTGCTAACAGTTGTTGCTGCCAGTTTGGAGCACAACCTCCTCCAAATAGTCCCTACAGCTATTGGCCTTATACCACCTCCCGGCTTGAGAAGAGGGGTCAAAGGAGCACTAGCCACATATGCACCCAACATGGGGGGGGACATTTTCCAGCAATCCACAGGTTAAACACACCTGTTAAGGGGATGAGCAACTCATTTGCAACAACGGATGCAGGTCCATTTAAGGCATCTAATAAGTGTTGTGCCATGAGGCTATCCCTACCACAAGAGGTACCCTTAGGGAAACCTTTAATAGCACTTAAGATAACTTTTTTGTCCACACATAGTGCATCTGCTGGATGTGGCCCTCTGGGATACCTGGTGATGGGAAAATGGGGTGCTTGTTCTTCAGTTCATCGAGAGTTGCTGAAGAGCTTGGTGCAAGACCTTTTGGAAGACAAGACTTTAATTGTTGTTGTGTATTGACCATAACTCAATTTCCTCTTATAAACAGAGAGGTTTGAGCCACCCTGGTTTATTTTAGGTGCCTTGCTCCTCTTTCTTGTGCCAGACCTCTCCTCCTTAGATCTCCTAGGATTGTACAAGCCAAGGGTGCAAATGGGCAAAAACAACAAATGCACCCACACTGTCAAGTCCGTATGGTTGACTATGACTTTCTCCAGAGTGGACTTGAGGGTCCTGGAGAAGCTCAACCTGCACTGTTGTGAGATGCTGGCCACCGTGGGAACATTCCTCATGAAAATCATGTTAAGCATATCTAAAGGGGAACTGACAGGAACACACGGATCAGCAGGTGCAGCTATGTCTGGAGCTGTGGATGGTTTGTCGATCCCATAAACCAAGAACTCTGCAATCAGGCCATTGAGTGGATTGGGGATAAAATCAACATGATTGCGACATGGTCTCCTCCAAGAATAAGTATGCATACACAAAGAACACAACCACATCTGCAAACTAGCCAGAACATATTCCTAAGCTATAAACACAGACAGTTCAATGCTGATTTTGTTCCTGCAGGAAGACCTGGCTTTCTTTGATGGCATATGTCTGTCTTGTAGATGCATGAGGAAGCCAGACCTGCTGAATCCCCTGCCACCAACCCCATCTTTACACCCTTCAAATTCCTTGAATGGACAATAAAAGACCGATTCACATTGGAATCCACTTCTACACTGTTTGTTAAGCTCATGGCTGACCTGGTAGCTGGCATTGTGACAGGGAATAGACTAAAGCAAATCTTGGAGTGAAATTGAACTGAAATATGCCACAAATGTGACTCTGTAAGGGATATAGACAACCCAATGCGGGAACCTGAACTAGATGTAAAAATTGGACACCACGGGACTGACCTGCAGCTAAACAAGTGAAGTGAAATTGGACAGACCTGTGAATCTATCTCTGGACAGATCACAACCACAAAACTGCTGATGCTTAAGCTAGATGGGGTGAAATTGAAGGAAAATTGAACTGAATTGAGCCGCAAATGTGTCTCTGGAAGGGACACAGACAACACAATACAGGAACCTGAACTAGATGCAAAAACTGGACACCACAAGACTGACTTGTAGCTAAACAAGTGAAGTGAAATTGGACTGACCTGTGAATGTGTCACTAAAAGGATCACAACCATAAAAATGCTGAAGCTTAAGCTAGATGAGGTGAACTTGAAGGAAAATTGAAATGAAATGGACAATAAATATGCCTCTGGAAGGGACTCAGGCACCAAAATGTAGTTGCCTGAACTGAAGATACATACTTCCAACCACAGGAAATACCTAGGGCTAATTGAGAAATGAGATGGAGTTGTAATGAGCCATGAATGTGTCTATGGAGGGGGCACAACCGTCAAAGAGATAAATCTTGACTCAAATGTACCACCTGAACACCCCAAGAAAGCCCTCAGGAATGGCCAAGAACTACACAAGAAATGAAATTGGCCAGAAATGCACCGTGAACTAAACAAGAAATGAAATTGGTCAGAAATGCACCGTGAATGTGTCTCTGGATGGACCCCTGACCCCAAAACGCAAATGCTAAAACTGCATGTACAAACTAGAAACAAAATCGAAAGAACCCTAGATATAGAATCTACTGAAAAGCTGGTATGTACAATGGTAGAAAGATTTCTAAGAGGTCTAGCAGGGAAGAGAGTGAGCAGCGACGAAGCATCCATACCTGAAGCTTGGGCACTGTCCAGAGTCCCAACTGAAGAAGAGTTCATCGAGTTCATTAAAGTCGCCATTAAAGCCGGAGCTTCTCTCTCATATTATTATTATTATAAAAAAAAGAATTTGATTGGATGAAAAAGATAATTACACTGAACCAGAGGAAAGCCTAGCCACAAGCTGGGCTCCCACTCCTTTTGGGGAGTGGGAGCCCATCTTGTAATGAAAGGCACCACTTGTTATTATTATTATTATTATTATTATTATTATTATTATTACAAGTGTAAATGAGATTACCTGTGTAGTTGTACCACCCAGGAACCTACGGATAAAGAGTCGACCATCAATGTTTAAGCTAGAAACATTTTGACGTTTAAGCTCGCAAGATTTTGCTGGAAATAGGACCCTTCAGTATTGTTTGGTATAACATCAACTCCTACTATCGAAAAATAAAAATGTGCAAATCATTTTTTTTTTCGTCCAAATTAATTAAGTGTACCGGTATCCCCATCATACTTGAAAGACTCATTCACTTGCTAGTGTTATAAGTTTTTGCTTCCATCTTATGTTTCCTGCAAAATTTACATAAAGCGACAATGAGTTTTGATTTGACTAATGCAATTTGTTGTTAAGTCCAACATTAAGCGGTCACATTATATTATCTATACTCTTGAGCTCATGGAGAGTGGTGTCTTTCATTACCTGAAACAAATTGATCAAGAAAGGTTAAACACATATCCTAAATTATGCAGGAAAGTGGTGTCTTTCATTACCTGAAACAAATTGATCAGGTGCGAAACTAAAAAATTCAATAGTGCAACCTCTTACATTCATCATTTACTCATGTTCTACTAAAAAAAATCAAATTGAATTCAATTGAATCAACTGACATAAATATCTTGTTTTATAACATTTGAGGAGCCGATGGGATCACCTGACCCAACTCCTGTTTCTAACCTATCACCGATTTGTTCAACCATTGAAGATCAATAATAAATCAGAACATACAAGGAAAACGAAAAAGAAACAACGAGTAAATAGAAAAAAAGAAAGAAAAGGCGGTGAAAATGATTAGGGTTTAGTAAGAAACTTTTATACATCAACCATTGGTATCCATCACCTAGATATCTACGGGTGTAGCAAATGTGTAGAAAAATTATTAGATCCAAAATTTATATATCCTGTGGTGGGGTCAAAAGCTCTAAAAATTGAAAACACTCTTAACTTTTAACCACATCTATTTAAATCAACCTCAAATTATATAGTTAAATAAGATACGATTACAAAAATAACCTTTACCTACTTAAAGAATTTAACTTTATTTTCTTAAAAAAATAAGAGTCGTGAGAAAAATGGACAAATCCTAATCCTAATCCCTAAAAATATTCCCTAAAATAACTCATTTGACCTCCCTAAATATAATTCTTAAAATAACTAATTTTTACATAATTTTTTAATAATCACGTCCATTTTTTTATCCTTTCTAAATAAAATTTAAAATTATGTCAACCCTAAAAACCAAACTATCATCATGGGAGATTTATGCTTCAAAAAAAAATATATATCATAGGAGATTTATAAAAAATTATAATTTTCCCCCGTAATTAGCGTCATGCAAGATTTGTGAAAATTCCATTTTTCACCCATAATAATGTGGTGTAGTTGGTGAAAATTACAATTTTTAATAATAATTTAAATTTTCAATTGTAATAAGTGTTAGTCGTGGTTGGTGATTATCGCAATGTTCACCTCTAATAATCAATTACGTTTAGCGAACATCATAATTTCCACCAGTAAAGTTTAGTCATAATTCATGAAAATCACAATTATCACAACTGGTGATAATCGCAATTTTCGCTTTCAAGGCAAACCCTAGAATCAAAACAATAGAAATCAAACAATAAAGGAAAAAAAGAGAAATCATAAGAAAATCAAGAACATTATATTAGAATTTACTAATAAATTACTTATAATAGATAACCATGAAATAGATGAATTACAAAGGTTTAACAATTGCAATTAAATTCAAGAAGATATCGTATCACTAAATCAATGAAATCAATTAAGAAAAAAAGAAAGAAAAGTTATTAAGTTTGAGAAAATTAATCAAAGTTACCCAATTAAGAGAGCACAAGTCCACATGGAAATAAGTTAGTAATATAAATTGGGACAAAAATTTATGGAATTGGAATAGGAAGAATGTGAAATCCATGAGTACACGACATCAACAGTTTGAGTTAGGAAGTCTATGGTGATGGATGGTGGAGATGGTGTTATTAGGGTGGTATTACATATCAATTACATTTCATAGAAAAGAAGAATAATAACATAACCATAATGAACCAAAATAATAACGATTAATTTTTAGAAAAAAACGACTAACCGTATTTTATGGTAATAAAATGATTTTCTAGTTAAGAAATTGCAAGTAAATAAGGTAGTAAATGGCATTTTAGCCATCTCAAAAATCTAAAAATAAAAAGTCAAACTCAAAAGCTATATAATATTTTATTGGGAATTCTTTTTTAAAGCCCAATTTAGTTATTTTTTATATTAAAAACTCACAATTAAGATACTAGATATACGAAATCTATAATTAGTTATAATATGATTTTATTATAAAATAACCTTTTAATTAAAAGGAAATTAATGTTAATTTTAAAAAAAAATGTGATAAAATTTAATTCTTAAGAAACTATAATTATTACCCTTAAGGCTAAGTTTTATATAGACTTTTATAGACTTTTATTTTTAGTGATTCCTGGAGACTCTTTGGAAGTATAGAGATTTCTAGTGATTTTAAAAGAGAATTGTAAAGAGTCTCTGGGACTTGTACATACAAATCTAATGGATTTCTAGAGAGTCTCTGTGATTTGTAGAGATAAAAAGATGTAAAAATATCTAATCATAAATTCAAAACATCTACCAACTTTTTTATTATGCGCGTTACACAATTAACACACGATACGAAGAAAAACAGTTCAATGTTTGAGAATTGAGTGTAATGCATGTTCAAACTTGGATTTGAATTATCAATGAATTAACCTGCATGCACTTAAACACACAACAAATCAATCCGCTGAACTCTCTTTACATGTTTTGTGGGCTTGTTTTTATGCATCTCCCTTGTTGCAATTTGATTAGCCCAATCAACTTACTGGACCCTCAGTATCTGGAGATGGACTTTGCTCTTTTTTGTCTAACTCGGTAAGGTGATGGATGAACTTCACATAATTGTACTATTCTTTTTGTGACTGACCATCCTATGAGTTCTATAATCTTGAATTCATATGACACTGGGATGCCATGATTTGCAGCTGTCCACAAAAAAAAATCGTATTTCATTTAAGCATTGAAAATTTAGCAGATGTCACATGGTGATGGGTACAAACTAATCACTCAGAAATATTAGCCATGCTACTATTCTAGTTTGTGACAATAGATGTTCAAAATATTTAGTCTTGAGCAGGATTCACCGCCACCTCTGCCTCTATGATTATCCGTCATTCCCCCCTTCTTCCTCCATTGGACTCCTGTCATCTCTGTGGATCGGGCTTCTGCTTCTTCTCCTGCTCCTGCTAGGGCTATGGTTATGGATACGGGCCTATGGACATTTACCTCAGCTGCAGGGTTGTTCTCCTCCCTTGAGAAGGGTATACCAACCGGTTCCACCAGAATATACCTGAAAAACATTATGAAAATACATTAAGCTACATTTTTTTACTCGCCCTTGAGATTCAATGCTGAAAATACATTAAGCTACATTTTTTTATTCACCTTTGAGATTCATTGCACAAAGTCTCAGAGAAGTTTAAAAGACGACACAAATTGTTAACCTAAAGTGAAGTTTCAAACATAAAGTCCCAAGATTAACATTTCAATCAGAGTTTATTCTCTTGGGACATTGCGGGGAGGGTTTGTTAGTTTTAATTCACATACTGGATCTCATGATTAAGTGTTTCTCATACACACTCTGCAGAACAAAATAAGCTATGTTAATTCCAAATTTATCTAATGAGTTTCAGACTAAAGCAAAGGCATAAACAGAAGGGAAAGAGTTTCCCTACAACCTTTTTTGCACGTTTAACTGCAACTAGGGTGCCATCTTCGAATTTTCCTTTGTAAACTGTCCCAAACCCACCTGTGGAAACTATATCTTGTTTAATGCCTTCATTATATAGGATCAGTCATCATCAGTCCTCACTATGAAAACATTACGAATGAAATAGATGCATCAAAAGAATTTAATGGCCAATGACACATCTATCAGTCTAATGTATATGAACTCTGACGTAATTAAAGACTTAAAGAAACAAAATTAACCGATACTGCCGTCAAATGTATATTCTCACATATTGCGGAAATCGGTGAACAGAGATCGATACAACAATGTCATTGCAGTATGAGTTATCTTAAGGTTTTTGGAGTTTGATGTCAAATTCCTGATTTAGCTTACTACACATTCCAAGCTACTTTCTAAGTTACCGCATCATTTCAACTGGGGCATCGATTAATAAAAATTGAGCAGTAAGTCCAAATAAAAAAAACACAAGTACTAAACCAAATTTGAGGTGGATATTAGATATTCAGTTAAACAAGAGTCTATACATCCACAACAACAAGATGTGACAGCGACATAAAATTCAGCAAACCGTTGGCTTTTATATAAGACACAACCTCAACTCTACATATTTCCTGGTCTTGTAAAGCACATTAAATTCGATTAAAACCCCTAAAGGAAATCATTTTACACTGACTATGAAATTCAATCTCCTAAAACTGAATTCTTCACTAGTGCCAAATTATTCAATAGCGGAGCAACATAAGCATCAAATTAGATTAATAAAAGTTAGATTAACTTACAAGATTTTTTCCTTCAACAATAACACGATTCTGAGTACGAACAACATGCTTAATAACACCGGTCTCTCCCTTATCTTTTCCCTTGATTATCATTACCTAGATAACATAACCATAACAAAAAAAAAACAACAACAAAGATTCAAGAAATGAAATAAAAATCTTTAAAAAATTTTATTTCTACTAAATAAATTATAGGTTATACATTATCTCCCCTGAGAATCCTCCAATTTTGTATAAGCTTTTGAGCTGCTTTCTAACCCATAATATAACAAGATTGAAAATTTCAACCACCTCCTTATATTTCTTCTAATTGAGTTTTAGGGGTTTTTTTTTTTTTGTGGACGGGTAGGGGGTTTATTAAAATGGGTATGGAAAAAACGAGCCTCCAAAAAGGTAAGCAAACACTCTTGAAAATGATTAGAGGAGACTGACAATCAAATGGTGTGAAAAAAAATTGTTCGGTAAAAGCAAAGAAAGGCGGGGGAATGAAGAAGAAAGAAGACCTTTGCTATTAACCATCCGATGAGGTTGAGGAATGAGGAACTTTGGATTACCCAAATTTTCAAGTCTCTCAAAATATCATCTATAAGGGAGAGATTTTACTCATGCCTATTTTCATCTAAAAAGTCTCCCAAAATCCCAATAAGTAACAAATCCATGATTTTGAAGTCTTAATCCAATAACAAGAGTGTTTGAGTGACTTCTAACAAATCTTAATCCAATAACAAGAGAGTTTGGGAGAATTTAAAAGACTTGGAAAAAGTCTCTATCCAATAACAAGAGAGTTTGGGAGACTCTCTGGAAATCTCAATTGAATAACAACCTATTTGAGAATTCTTTATAAGTCATTATAAATTCCAATTGACTACCCCCTTGTAGATATATGAAATCTATAATTAGTTATAATATGATTTGATTATAAAAGAACCTTTTAATTAAAAGGAAATTAATGTTAATTTTTTTAAAAAAAAAATGTGATAAAATTTAATTCTTAAGAAAACTATAATTATTACCCTTAAGGCTAAGTTTTATGTACCCATATCAAACGGGTTAGTTTGTCCAGTCAGATGGCTGGAAAAACAAGGTGTGCCACTATGAGAAAAACTCTAGGAGATGGGAACTATGTCGAGCGACATAGTGTTGATCGTTAGCGATTATGTGTTCGTCGCTGGCGATAAACACTATATCGCTCGACATAGTCCCCTTCGCTCACGACCAACTTTCTACCGCCTATAAATAGCCAACCTCTCCTTCAAAATTTTAAATCCTCCTTCAAAATTTTACATCTAGAGTAAAAAAATATTTTACTCAAAAAAAACTTCCCCCACAATGAGTTTCATAAGAAATAAAAGAAACAAAAAAGGTCAACCAACATGCGTCCCAACTAGTGGACTGAACTGGAATCAGGATAGAGATGATGGGTTCCAACATGTTAGACAGCTTGCGGGCACTAGTGTAGTGGAAGGTCATATATCAGGCCATCAAATGAGAACTCGGTATACCAAGCTAAGATGTGGTTAACTGAATTTAGTACCGTATATGGGTGGCTCTCTGAGGAAGTTCAACAAAGAGTCTGCAGATATCCGTGGTATCTTTTATATTTGTTAAACCCTAAGAACTATAAAAATGTTGTTGTTCAAGTAATATTAGAACGTTGGTGGAAGACTACAAATACGTTCTATTTTTTAAGGATTTCAAATGCGGTAAGTTCGTTTGTTCTTTAATTAATATTATTGTGTTTTTATTTTTGGTTATATATATGCAAACTTTAGATTATGCAAACATTAGGCTGATGTAAACTTTAGGATTTTGAGCCGAAAATTAATTTCAAAATTTTGTTTGTAGGAGTTACGCCGTTAGATATTTATATGTTGACGAAAATACTATCCGAGGGAGATATGGTTCCATATGACCAACAATAGTGGTAAGGACAAAATAGATGGAAATAACGCCTTGTATTGTACAGTGAGGATGATGAAGAAAATGATATGCACAGAGATATCCACGCTGGTGGAATCAGAGTCTATAGGTTGAAAGCTTTTTTAAAACGTTATACAGAGAAAGTGAAAGAGAATCCTGAAGAAGAAAAAGTTGAGCACTATGTTGAGCTCGAAAGAGTGTTTCTTTTATGGGTGACAGGACAATGTCTTTTTCCAAATTCTAGCTCAGTGACACTTGTTGGTTTTCTCGAAGCACTTGAGGACTTAGAGCTAGCTCCAGGGTATGACTGGGGGTCTGCACTGTTATCTTCAATCTACATCGGCCTCGGGAATTGCACGGGCGCCAAACCAAGTTTGAATTGTTTTTGGAGAATCTTATAGGTAAATAACTAATTAGTTTATAATTTTCTTATAAAATTATAAATGTTATATTTATTAACTAATTAAATTTCTCAATGTTTTCACAGTATTGGTGGTATACTTACTTCCGTGTTGGTGAACCTGCTTTTAAACAACAAGCCGTTGTTTTTCCAATTATAGAGAAATACCGGACTGACAACTGGTTTCTACTTTAGCCAGATAACGGTCAACACTCTGAGCTGGTTAACAGGATTCAACAAACAATCAGAACAAGGCAAAAATTTATTCTTATGCCGTATATGGATCATCCGCAGTAGAACACTCAAGCTACTCAAAGGATGCTAGAGCTGAGTTTACGTCGATCGGTGTTTTACAATGCTGAATTTAGGAAAGGTGTTTGGTACTTTGGGGAAAGAATCCTTCTACAGCTTTAGGGGAGAACAATAAAATCTATCAACCCACTTCCAAGCGGGGAGATTTCCTTTACAGATATCGTTTGTTGTTGCGAAATACTCAAGAATGGCCTCATACTAATGACTTGGTCGAAGACCCTGTTGACGATCATGATTATATCAGTTGGTTTGACAAGATTAGCAAGCCTAACATTGCCATGGAGCCACAACATGTGGGAGTTATGGATGTGCCAGCTCTAGGTAGATTTCCACTTGATTTCGCATTTCTTCCATCCCAACCTTCACCAGCTTCTTCGTCAGCTACCTTTGTTTAGCCCAGTGGCCAGGGAGGTTCATCTTCTCCGTCATCTATGCCATCATTTGACTGGAAGGTGCCGAGTATCAAATCTACAAGGGGAGCGCATAAGTGTTCCAGTGATTTATCAAGCTATGGATCGGACGTATCCTTATTGGGGGTACAAATGACAGAACAACAGATGCGGGAAAGGTTAAACGATTATGATTGGAGATCACATCAAATGGAGAGACATTACATGGGGCTCCTGGAACAAATGACGAACACATTGAGTCTTGATATTCCAGATGGATCCGTTCTAGTTCAAGCAAGTAATCAGAGTGAACGAAGTCAACGAAGTCGATCAAGTAATAGAAGCAGAGTCAGTCGTAGAAGCAGTCAAAGAAGTGCTGCCACACCTGCCACACCAGAGGAGAATGTACAAGAAACTTATATGACACTTGGGTCAGGAGGAATGGATTTGACGACTTTAGGGTGAATCAATTATTTACGAATCTTTATGCCCCAATTCCAAGAGTAGGAGGATTCACAGGTATACCCCGGTTCGAGACGTTGGGGCATCCATTTCTCAGCTTCCTTCAGTTCCCTACACTGGTTATGGTGATGAAACTCAACCTCCTGACGCTACTCAACCTTTTATAGCAGCCATGTTAGCACAAGGAAACTACCCCGGAGATGAAAGTTGGACCTTTGGTCAACCAGGCATCAACCAGGAAATAGTATGTAATTTTAATTTTATGTTTTAATTGAATCAAAATATGTAATTTTGACTTTATGTATTAAATCAAAAACTAGTTTGTTTTTATTAATGAATTGATTTTATTGAACAATCTGATTGCAAGTTTAATTAATAATTTGATTCAATTAACTTAAACACTAATATCAATTACACAAATCTTTATACCATTAATTTACTACTATTCTACGCTCTTTTACAAGATATAAACTAGGGCAGCAATAACTTAAACACTCCAGTAAAAAATCTCTTACAATTTTGGGCCTCCTGTTTATCTTCATTTAACGTATCTTCCATTCAATGCGTTCCTGAGAAGATTTTCCTTTATTTTTGTGAGAAGTACTACTAACTTTCAAATTTTCTTTACCTTCATTTTTCTTGCCTTGAACTTTTATTTTCTTATCGGTGCGACTTGGTTAACATCTAAAACCCGAAAACCTCTTTTTTCATTTTCTATTTTTTTATAACCTTGACATATCTTACTAACTGCGGCTTCAAGAACGGCTCCTGAAAAATCTAATTGTATTTCCAAATCAAGATTTGCAATTTATGCCATTTGGTAGAGTAGAAAAATAGAGGAGAAAGTAGGAAATTTTTTATATAAAATTCTTTGTGTAAAAATTTGATTTGAAAATGGTGAATTTATAGGCGACTAAGACTATGTCGCGCAGTGAAAATCCTTAAATCAGAGCATTTGAGAGGTCATTTTGATCATTTAAAGGCGCATAGTGACTCGTTTTGATCAAATTTGATTATTTAAGAGGTGCATAGGTACTAGCCTAACAAACTTCCTAAAACTTAATTCATAGAAAAACTCCTTTAGTCACTCCCTTTAACTCCACCTATCTTTTCCTAAAATAACTCTTTTTTTAATTCCCTAAACTTCTTGTGCCAACTAATCAAAACACTTTAGGATAGTGTGAAAGTTAGATTTTTCACACGACAATAAAGTGAAAGTTGGATTTTTTACTTTTTTTATAAAGAAAGTTGAATTTTTCACTTTTAATAATAGTGAAAATTATATATTTTACTGATAATTACATTAGATTTTTTCTTCGAAAAATGGATTTTCACAACTGCGACCAATAATAGTAAACCCTATAATCAAATTTTTTTTATAGAAATCGTGCACACAAAATTATTGGAGACATATGAACAAAATCATAAAAATATATGAAAAAATTATCCATGAATAATAATTTAATCTAATTATTAGTAGGCTGAAGGAAAAAAAAAACCTATAAATCAAGGATTTTTCCCTATTTTGATTGAAATAAAAAAGGGATAATAATTGAAAGTTTGAAACCGAAACACTCCCACAAATTATGCCCTCAACTAATTTACCGTAACGACTCGTACAATATGGTATGTTTTTTTGTTTTTTTTTATATAATAAAATCTAAAAGTTAACATTTTTAGCCGTTATTCTTATATTTTGGGCATTTTAGTTGTATAAAGGTTAATAATGGTTCTTCAGGGAGTAGTACACAGAAAAAACATGCTTAAATTATGGATTTGTGATAGATAGAGAGTGAATACTTGAGTTCCTGAGATATTTCCACGATTCTATTTTATGCTTATAATCTTATTTTATAGGTTTATCATATAAGTTATCTTAATGGTGGATTTCTAAAAAAGAGAGGATTCATTTTTGGATTCTCCTTAAATTTCCATTATATGATATCACATGAGATAGTATTTTAATAAATAACATTGAATTTTCATATATATTCTAAATGAACCAAATAGAAATCAATTTTGAAAACCCAAAAAAGATATTATATAAACTAATTAATTAATCCTGAATACTAAAACAAAAAAAACATTCATTGATACAAAGAAAATGAAAATGAGAAAAACAAAGATAAAATATTAGAATTAAACAAATGTGAATTAAAATGGAACTTCAACGAAAAGAACATTCAAAGATATTAAGAGTAAATAAGCCTCTAAACTTTGTTCCGCAGCTTCTTGTCGAGACCTTAGGTATTCATTACTCCTCGTAAATATTGATCTGAAATCAATAATGACATATGAAGCACAACAAATCTTGAAATTAATATAGATGAAGTTCTTGTTGACACTCTTGATATTGCTTTTGTATTTGATGGGGTGGAGGATTCTGGTATTGTTGAAGGATTTGTCACTTTGTTGGATATTGCTGGAGATGTTTAAGTACTAGTTATTTCTGGCAGAACTAATGGTAGAATGGTTACAAGTATATAGGAGGTTCCAGTTGCTTTTTCTGGTATTGGTTTTGTGGTAGATGGGGTGGAAGTTTCTGGTATAGTAGAAGGATTTTGGTCACTTTTTTGGCTGCTTCTGGCGATGTTCAAGAGTTGGCTTAGAAAATACTAGCAAAGCTAATAATTTGAGGGGTATATGAGTAGAAGATGTTCCAATTTTATCCTCATGCTGATGGTATCATAACAGGTGGAGTGGTAGATTATGTGAAAGCTTTTTTTCTGGTGATGTAGTGGTCGGTGATAATGTCAGGAGCAGTAAGGCTTGTTGTGGGTTGTGCTGATAGTGGTTGTGTAGGCTCAAGGGATGTTGGCTATAGGATCTAAAATAATTGTTGACTTAAGGGAGCTCAAGGGATGTTGACTTATATAGGCTGGTTCTGATGTGGGTTAGACCTTTTTCAGGAAATAACTTTATATACATATAACTCTTCGTTAATAATTCAAAGTTAAGTTTACAAAGAGTTTTAAGAATCAAGGTACAACAGTGATAAAAAAAACCCATACAATATTAGTATAATATCAAGTATTCTAATAAAAAAAGAAAAAACACACTATAAAAAGACTAGAAAAGTGTATGTAAGGACCGATTGAATTGGAGGAGAAATGGTTTTTGGATCATAACTCCACCATTTTTGTTCATTTTCTTCTTCTAGAGAAAGAGATATTCTAAAATAGGAGTGATTTTCTTTTGAGTCTTGAATATTCCGATGAAGATTCCGGCCGTCGTCACCGTCGATGATCTTGAACCCTAAGAATCCTAACAATGAACGATAAGTGAGATTTCGAGTAAGTGTTTACATAATCTTCTTCTGTCCGAAGAAATGAATGAAAACCTACAAAAGATGTTATAAAAGCATATAAAAAATCTCCTTAAAGACGAAGTAAACTTGCCGTCAGCAAGGAGGGGTAAATCCCAAAGCTAAACCTAAGATGCATTAAAATACCTAGCTAATCTATGAAATAACTTGCTAAAACTAAAAGAAAAGATGGGTATTGCTCAGATCCACTCCAAAGGACCAGATCTGAGCAGTTAGAGGTTGTCGGATGAAGAGATTTGGTCGCCGAAAATCTTTTTGGGAGAGAGGGAGGGAGAGAGAAGGAGAGAGATATTCTAATTCTGATTTTCAAAATATCTGTTTTATATAGAGAAGATTGTATGCTTTTTTATTAATCCTCTGAGAATTTCTAGTTGTTGTTTTTTTTTTTTTGTTGTTGTTGAAACTGCTACTTAATCACACTTCTTAATTAAATAAAAAACTCAAAGATTACAAGAAGAAGGAACGACAACAAATCCAAGGCCACCAAAGAAAAAAAAAATAGAATTTCAACTAAAAAAAAAAGGTTCAAGTAAATATGAAATAAGAAACGCCTTGCATTTCAATACAACTCAAAAAATTAGGTTTATCCATCACTTTTTTTCTGCCAACAGCTAAACCAAAATCCTTTTCCAAAAGCCAATTTGTAAATTAATTGATTCCTCTGTAGCAATGAAAGAATTGGATATCCTTCGACATATCCCTGACACCACATCTCCATCTAGTATACACAAACCAATGAATTCTCCCATTTGACAACAACTTTAGAGTCTGAACTAATGATTATTTTCCTAATACCCATATCCACAGCGCATTCGAAAGCAATAACCATTGTTTAAAATTCTACAACATAGTGGCAATGCCTATACCTCCAAACTTAGGTTCACAAACTCGAAGAGTTTGGTTCGCGAACTTAGTGAGAAAAATTAAACTACAAGAGTTTTTATATTCACTCAGGTTACAAACTCAACTATTTAGGTCCGCAAACCTAGAGAAATAAATTTTCTTTAGGTTTGTGAACTCAAAACTTGGCTTCGTGAACCCAGTGAACAAAAATTTTCAGGAGAAGAAAATTTCGCTTAGGTTTGCGAACTCAAATTTTGGGTTCGCGAACCTGGTGAGTGAAAAACATCCAGGAGACAATTTCTTGGACTAGGTTTGCGAACTCAAGTTCTTCTCTAACACTTTGAACTTTTCTCACTAGTTTGTAGCTTCGAATTATGACCAGCAAGAGTTTGAAATCGAAACTTCATTCGACTTAGCCAATGATTGCTAGTCTGTGACGAGTTCCCTCATTGCAAATCATTCATTACTAAAGTCTTTGACGTTGCTAAGATATATATATATATATATATATATATATATATATACATACATAGATAGATAGATAGATAGATAGATAGATAGATAGATAGATAAATAGATAAACAGATAGATAGATAGAAGGGAAAATAGTCTGAAAGGATGTCTTCGTTAGTAATCTTTGATGAAGTTCTTCAAATGATGTCTTTGTGTGATCTTCAAACTTTATTCTTCAAGGGTAACTTGATGAATCTTGAAACTCTAGTACCTCATGTTATCTAGTCTAAAGATGACTTTAGTAGACTACAAATCAAGAAACAGTGTTGGCAACTAAAAATATGAAAACAAACTTGACATACAAATGCTTATGGGGTTCAACCAAGCATTCACTCTAACACTATTAATCTAATGAAAGGATTCGTTGACCTTGTTATTCTTATATTATCTCATAATTTTTGCACTAATTTTTTTACAGCACACAAATGACAATAACTTTGAAGCTATTATGTTGGTAATGTGTTCCTCTTACAAAGCTCTACATTCCTGCTAAAAATGAACATAATCCAAAACGTATAAACCCACCATCTACATCTTTGAAAATCACTCGTTCAATTAACGATCGAAATTAAAATTAGTAGATGGTGAGATTTGGTATCTCAGAATACACTAATTTTTTATACAAATATAGAGCTTTGTAAGAAGAATACATCACCAAAAATATTAACTTCAAATTCATTGTTAATTGGATTTAATAAAAAAATTGGTGTTAAAAATATAAAATAGTATGAGAATAACCATATCAATGATCCTTTAGTATTAATTAATCAAAATTTTATATAATTTATAAACAACCTGGTATATTTGGAGTAACTTTTAATATAATTTTATCTATTTTATTTAAATATTTTAAATAATTATGGATTCTCACCACAGACTTATTATCGGATCCTAAAAGATAGAAAGTAATTTTTTGTTTTAGAAGTATTTTTTTCCTTTACGATGTCGTAATTAAACTCCATAAAATAAGGATTAGCGTGACAATGAATCCTCCATCCGACGGCTATAAATAAAATAATACTAGTATAATATTTTAAAATCTGTTTCGATGTAAGCAAATCCTAAAAAAACTAGCCGTTACAAGAAGAGCCGTTAGAGCGTCAATAAGCCATAACGTTCGCCTTCTTCCCGTTAATTGCGTCCCTTCATTCTCTCCCTCACTATTCTGTGAGAACCCAAAACCCCCCAAATATCCTCTCTCTCACTCAGAAAACCCTAAGTTTGATTTTTAATACTTCAATTAATCCCCGTTTTGAATCAATTTCCGGGATCAAAAAAATCTGGAAAAAGATGTCAACTCCTATGAAATCCCCAAAACCATCACGATCTGAAAATTCAAATCCGAATCAGTGTGATGTAACTAGTCCTCTGCAGAAGAAATCTCCAGCGGTCGGTAATAAGTCTGAGAAATCGAAGAAATTTGGTGTAAAGAGTTTTTTGAATGTTTCTCCACGAAACAAGATTCAGGAAAGAAAGTTTGTAATAGCAAAGAAAAACCCTAAAAAAACATCAACATCGACTTCAGAAGTTACCTGTAAATGCAAAGATAAGAAGAAGATTGATGATAATCTCAAGAAATGTCCTTGTATTGCTTATCAAACACTTAGGGCTTCTCAAGAGGACTTTTTTAGGAATCGGAGTCCTTCACTACATGAATCGGCTGATGTACGGGAATCGGATGAATCAAAGAGAGTTTCTCAGATCGAAGAAGAGGAGGAGGAGAAATTGAATGAATTTCTTAGTGGAGAAGATGAAATTGAAGAAGAAGTTAAAATCCTAGAAGCCCTAGAAAGTAATGGGGATTCATTAAATTCACCAATTATTCATAAATCTGAAGTTTTGGAAGGAGAAAATGAAATGGGTAGTTCAAAAATTAAGAGAAGAAGAGCCAAAGTACTTGAAGAAGCACGGAGTAGTTTACCCGACTTGGGGTCTGGAAAGGTACAACACTTGGTCAAGGCTTTTGAGAGTCTACGTTTTATCCCCAAGGGATCAAACCAGAAGGAAGGAGGAGAAGAAGGAGAAGATAAAAAGAAGGAAGAAGAAGAAGAAGAGGATGTTAAGAAGGGAATGAAATGGGCATTACCCGGTATTCACCAACCAAAAGTTTTTTCAGAGAAGAAATTTTCAACAGATTCTTTTTGCCCAACTGATAAGTTCGCCTTTAAATTGGGCACGTTTGATATTGGATCGAGTGTGTCTTCTTCTTTTGATAGCAGCCAAGGAAGCAGAAATTCAACTGGAGGTGGCAGACGGAGTCGGCGGAATGTAAGTGTTCTTACTGTCAATTGTGATTCATGATGAGTTTTATGCTTTAGTACTTGAATTGCGATTCATAAGGGGTTCTATACTGAATGATATTAGTGTGCATAATGGGTTTGATGCTGAATGTGATATTAGTACTTCAGTTTTTAACTATGGTTGTGATTTGTTCGGCCTACTTGCAGAGTTCTGATTCTTCTGGAGCATCTGGTATAAGGAGATGGAAGAAGAAACAACAACTTAAAGTCACTAGTCAAAAGCCGTTCAAGCTTAGAACAGAGGTATAAATCAATATAATGACCTTTGATTGTTAGCTAGTAGGGATTAACTTTTTTGTACTGATGCCCAGTCTTTGTTTCAAAGGAATACAGCTTACTAATGGTTAATTTTCTTTCCAGCAAAGAGGGAAATATAAAGAGGAGGTATTTGTAAAGAAAGTACAGGAAATGTTTACGGAGGAGGAGAAGCAACGTATACCGATTGCGCAAGGCCTTCCGTGGACAACAGAAGAACCAGAGGTATGCCCAAGAGTTCTTAGGCTTCTTAAGGATCTTGATTCTGTATGAAAAATCGTTCACTACATAGTATGTGTTTACTTTGTTGAGTTTGGTATGAATGTTAGAGATGGACATAGAAAGTTCGCAATAGTAACTGGGGAATTTCCGTGGGCATATACTGTAGCCTAGAACTTCATTCATCCAATTGTTATAGTTATTTGGCTCAGAATATGGATACATAAAACTCACTCTAGTAGATGGACTTACTTTGTTCAATTAGAGATGGACATATAAAGTTTGCATTAGTAAACGGTATTTCGATGGGTGTGTACGACAGTCTGGAACTTTGATTGTCCAATTGTTATGTTCTGTAGCTCAGGAGATGGACAGATAAAACTCACACTAGTAAACGGACTTACTTGCCTCGGATTATTATTGTAATCTGGAACTTCATATAGATTCAATGGCTAAAGTATTTGGCTAAGCCGCCAGTAAGAGATAAAGATGGACATATAGAATTTACACAAGTAAATGGGAGAGTTAGCTTAGGATGTATATTGTGAACTAGGACTGCAATTGCTATTGGATTTTGGCTCAGGGAAAAAACATTGTGTTACATCCTAATTTCCTAAATTCAAATCGGAAAGTAAGTATAGTCTGTGAATGCTGAATGTAGTTTCTGTTATTTCAGCATTTGGTTAAGCCGCCAGTAAAAGATATCACAAGGCCAGTCGACTTGAAACTTCATAGTGATGTTCGAGCAGTTGAGCGTGCTGACTTCGATAGTCAGGTAAGCTACTCAACTACTTATCTTAAGTTGTTTGATTTTCGGTTAACTTTACTCACCTGCGGTTTCGTGCTTAAGTTTCTATTTGCACACTTGTAACAAAGTCTTGTGAGTGTAAGTACTGAGTTTCACTTGACATTTTCAGGTTGCTGAGAAATTGAGCTTAGTTGAACAATATAGAATGGAAAAAGATAGGCAGCAGAAGGTAAATGTCAGAAACTTTGAACAATATTGTCTTGATTGATTTGTGGTAAAAAAATTATTATGTCTTGAATGCCATGTAGTAATACTTTTGATCTTCTTGGTTTCTGCTTTTTAGTTGGAAGAAGAGGAAGAAGTCAAGAGGTTGAGGAAGGAGCTAGTTCCAAGAGCTCAACCAATGCCATATTTTGACCGCCCTTTTATTCCTAAAAGGTAGTATTGAATTCTGATATCCATCTTTATATAATTTCTTTTGTTGTTTAGTTTGGAGGAACCCATTTCACTGTTCGACTTGTATCTGTAATCTGTTTTCTGTTTTTCCTGTTTTTCAGGTCAGTGAAGCATCCTACCATTCCAAAAGAACCAAAATTTCATATTCCTCATCATAAGAGGATCAAGTGCATGTCCTGGAGTGACGTTAGCAGCATATGCTGAGTTGGGAGACATGAGAGGAGAAGAGGAAGAAGAGAGAGATGAATGGTTGGTGATATAAAACATCACTTAACCTTGAAAAGAAATTGACAGGATTTTTCACCATTCATCGATCGATCATTTGTTCTCCAATTGTTAAACTTTTTACCAGTACATTTTTAAACATCATGCATCGACAGTTTCTTTTATTTTTTGTTTGTGTATGTCAAAGCAAAAGCAATGGCTTTAATTGCAGTGTTTTTTGAGAAATCTTTGACAGAGCATAGGTGTTGATTTTACTTGTGCCGTATATAATAAAAATCTTGTTTGATAAATAATTCTGGTCTTACAGATATTTACCTTGCTTTTTTGTGATTTTACAAAACCATTGCTTAAAAGAACACATGAATTCAAAACTGGATGACAAGTTTGGGTGAAAAGCTGGTAAGAAGCACCGCACTGATGAATGATCTCTTTGTGGACTAGTTTTTACCCAATATTGTCGGTGCCGGCGGTACTACATTCTACTGGAGACGCATAGACATTAATACAACATAGATGGTAATGAGATGAAGTGATGAAGCAATTCAATTTGATCTGATATTCATTGTGCTTTTATCAGTGGAGGCTTTCCATTGCTCGACTGTAGGGGACTGACCTCTGGGTTGCTCGAGTTGCACTGGAACGAATTTGTAAGGGAGAATTCGGTATGACACCTGCCTTAAGGGGATGGAACCTTTCTCCGTTTCTCAAATAGAAAATTTTCTCTGAGAAAGAATATAGAGATGTAGTTTGGCTCTGAGTGTGTTGTAGGTCTTTCCGGAAAAATAGAGATGGCTAGGTTTATCCCGTATGATTATTGTGCAAATTTCTACATGTATGTCAAGCGACTCAGCACGATATTCCTTGGCCATAATTGTTTTAAAAGACCTGAGGTGAAACAAAATAGATCTGGACGAGGCAAATTGAAGTTGTAGTCACTGGGTTACGAGGTCTACAAGACCTGTTACCCGGAGCTCTTATCACCACCAATTTACGTGTCCTAGCATAAAACTGTTCTTCAGAAACCAAGCCAACCTGTGATTAGCAAGTCACTGAACCATTGCAACCACATTTTCAAAAGGAAAGACCACCAGGGAATAAGGCTAGTTGAGCCAATTGGTGAGGATCATATACTCCCCTAAGACAATCTTAACATCCGCTTGAAAATTTATCCCAAGGGTGTGGATGGGATAAGGATCTTGCCAAAACTCAACAGCACTTGGTGTTTTCGACCTGAATATACTCATATATACACAACCCAACTGAAAGACAATTAGAGCTATGATTCTGGTCTTCAAGATAATACATTAGCGTTGCTTCACTGCTGAGTGAGGCAAGAGCAGAATTATATCCAACTATATGAGCTTTCATAATCAACACTGCCATGTCAATCATCTAAAAAAGGCACCCAACTAAATGCAGAATTTAGGAGATATGGGCAAGAGGAGATGCTTTAAAGATAATTGCAGGTCAATTGCTCCCAAAGACGGTGTTTATTACTTCCTTCATGTTCTTGCAGCCCAAAACCTTCATTCCTCCTCCAAGATCAAGAGATGCAAGAGATTTCTCAGCTGATTTCGGCACAATGCATTTTCTATATCCCAATTTGGAAACAGCATTCACCCTCTTCTCCATTCTTGAGACCCCACGAAGTTCGCCACCAAGGCCAATCTCTCCAATGAATGCAACATCATTGGGAATAGGGGACTCCAAGAAACTGCTGCATATTGCAGCTGCTATTGCAAGATCACCAGCAGTGTCAGTCAATTTAACTCCACTAACGACATTTACAAAAATGGCATTGTCTTGAAGCTTTAGGCCTGCTTGCTTCATCAGAACACGAGTAATCATGTTAAATCTGCTCTGCGGGATCCCAGTAACACTCCCCGAAACTGGCATGCCAGGGGTGCATAACGCCTGAACCTCAATCAGAAAAGTTCGAGATCCATCAACAATTACAGCAATAGCAAGTCCAGCTAAAACATCAAAATCCAACTGCTGCTCACTTAAGAATATCTCACTAGGGTTTGAGACAGCTTGCAGACCAGATTGTGACATTTCAAACACTCCAAGCTCATCTGTGGACCCAAACCGGTTCTTGACTGATCGAAGGAACCGATGAGACGAGTACTTCTCCCCCTCCATATACAAAACAACATCCACAATATGCTCTAAGACTCGAGGTCCTGCTATGTCACCAGTTTTTGTCACATGTCCAATAAGAAATACAGGTACATCAGTGCTTTTTGCGTACCTCAACAGAGTAGAGGTGCATTCATTTACCTGCATGATACCTCCGGCACTTCCAGAAACTCCCTTCAAATACATTGTTTGAATAGAATCAACAATAAGTGCCCGAGGAGAAAGCAATTGAGCTTTCTCCAGTATATCCTCAATATCCGTACTCGAGTACAAGAACAAATCTTCCGATCCGATTCCCATTCCCATACGATCCGCTCTATTACCAATTTGCTCAACACTCTCTTCACCAGAGATATACAAAACTGGAGTTGGGCCACCAGAATCATCCCCTTGAGCCACCATTGCAGCAATTTGCAACAACAATGTACTTTTTCCCACACCAGGATCACCACCAACTAAAACCAAACAACCTGGGACAAGACCACCTCCAAGCACCCTAGATACTTCAGCACCAAAAACTCCAGATAATGGGATTCTCCAAGTTAACTGATTCACCCCCTTATTCACATCAGTCAATCTCTGGGGTCCTAACTCGTCTGTTTTACGCGGTACTATCCATGTTTTCCTTGATTTATCCTCAACAAATTCAGTCTGTGACACTGACATCTGAGTCATTGTACCCAAAGCTTCACAAGATTTACAACTTCCCCACCATTGTGATGATGAATTTCCGCAACTCGAACAAACCCATATCATTCTAGTCTTTCCCTTTGATTTCTTTATAACAAAATCTTGTGATTTTGACCTGAACCTAGAATTTCCACTCCCGATTGGTTTTAGTTTCTCCCCTTCTTCATTGTTTTTGGCTTGACTAACAACCGAATGAATAGTGGTTCTTCTTGGAGAATGATTTTTTGATGAGAAGAAGAAATTGGGATTATTTGGAATCAATTTTGTTTTTGTGAGATTGAGATGGTGTTCTCTATGGTGATACAGATTTTGAAAAGATGGTATGTCTGAGATTTCCATTCTGATGAAAAGAATTGGAATTTTCGGGTTCTTTTCACTTCCTAGGGTTTCTTGAGGGTTTTAGCCAAAGAAAATTTGTAACAGTACAGGGCGTAGAAAACCGATGATGTTTTCAGTAAGAGGGAGAGTAGAGATGAGGGAGTGCTCACTCTCATCCGTCACTACTCTACCCAGTAGTAGTGGGTCACTTTTTGTAGGCAAGGCAACATAACAACAACTCTAAACCCTTCATCCTGTACCAAAGCACTTGTGTGGGAGGAGTGGTGCGTATGGTACTGACACTGTGGTTCCTTGTTAAGAAAATATGGCCTTGCAGCTGTATTAATGTCATCGATATTAGAATAATTGGAAAAATTCTCAACAAAAAAACGTGGGAGAGGACTTGTTTTGGGCTATTTGAGGAGGTGGGGGAGGAAGCTTCGGAGTCGTTCTTTCATGGAAGATCAAATTGGTTCCAGTTCCACCTACAGTGGCTCTGTTCATTCTCACCAAAACCTTAAAGAATGTGCAACTGCACTTGTTCACAAGTGGCACTGGCAAGAAGTTGCACCAAACTTACCTAGCAAACTCTTTATGACAATAATGCTTATTTTGGCTAATTCTACTACTTAAAAGGAAACCCAATCTTTGCCTTTCTCAACAAAAAATAAAAATAAAAATTCAAGCATCATTCAAATTCAGCTCCGTGTACCTAGGGGACACTACAAAACTGTTTGTGATGAAAGAGAGATTTCCTGAATTCGGTCTGAATTGTACCACGACGAGTTGGGTTCGATCAACGCTCTATTTAAAAAATTATCTAGCAGAAGGCTCTTTTAATAACTTACTGAATATCTTGTAAAGTAAAAGGATGAATGATAAAATGCTTAACTCCGACAGACAAGTTAGTACGAATAAATACCCCTTTAACCCCTACCTCTAATCATCTAATGTAAACTCAATTTTGTCTATTCACATCCACAATAAGATTGATTGTATTACTAGAAATTTCTTCTGGGACCATGACCCCTCTACCAAAAAACTCCATCCCTTAGGTTGGGACAAACTAATCAAATCCAAGAATCAAGGAGGACTAGAGATTAGAAAAACACACAGTACAACAAAGCTTTATTGATGAAACAAATCTGGCTCCTGCACAATCACCCAGACTCCATATGGGAAAGCCTTTGCGAAGAAAAATACCTCAAACAGGAGTCTATTTTCTCTGAAAATATCACAACCCGCTCCTCTGATAGTTCATAATGGAAACATATATTCTCACTCATCCCAACCTTCAAACAACACTCTTTTCACCGTATTGGCAATGGAATGATGACCTACATAAAGGAAAACTAGACCCCACAACATGAACCCCTCACCCAACACCAATTCTCAAACCTTCAGAAAATGGAGGATATCATCGACCAATCACCCACAACAGGGACCACGAAAAACTCGTCTCCCAGCTCCCACCCCTGATCGTCGCTAAAATCATTAATATCCACCTACCCAAGATGGATTACCCGACAAAATCTTTTGGCCCCAGGGCCAGCCATGAGGCAAGGCTAACAAAGCCTAGCTTTTGGACAACACGGGCAAAGAGCAACAAAAAAATATTTTATACAACGGGTTTAATGTTACGAAAAAGAGAAGTTAGTACTTAGTCTCTCTCGATGGAACACTCTTTCTCCTTCCTATCTCTAGCACTCAACATCCACCACCTCTAATTTCATGGTGAGTAAAATAATAGAGTTGACATTCATATTTATATAAGAATTATCATTTATTTCTATTTTATCTTTTTATTTTCTGGGGCAAAAAATACAAATCCCAAAATTATATTTTAGGGCAAAAACTTCAAACCCCCAAGTTTACAATTCTTTGAAGCTTAAAGCTCTGGTTTTCTTCCTAGTTATCAAAGAGTTAAACGGAGAGCTAATTCTGGTGTATGGTGGGAGCCCTCACTCTTAGACTTGTTTTTTAGTCATGCATTTTCTGGACTTTGAGATTTTTACGAATTATCAACTGCTTCTGATATCATGTTGGTAAATACATTCTACACACTTGCTATTTTAACGCAGTTCAATCCGTTTTCTATGTGAGAATATACCTAATCTGCAGTTATTGTTATACCCTATCTCTGTTATCACCTCAGTTATTCTTATAATTTTCGGAAGTCCCTTGTTTTACTAGAAAAATACTACCTCTGTTTCTGGAAAAGTGTTACTATCACTTTATCATTTTAGCCTAAAAATAGGCCAAATTGAAAAAGTGATAGTAACTCTTTTCCAAAAACGGAGGGGGTATTTGATTAACTATTTGATCCGGTGGTAGAAAATGGGCTAATTTGTTGTGTTTGCTATTGAAGTTTGGATAACTGTCTCTATAAAATATTAATCATAGCATCAACAATCCTAAGTACATCAATCAAGTTGCAGTAAATGCCCTATCAATTCGGTTAGCTCTTTAACATTATTCACTTCTCTAATTTTACTTCTTTTATTAAGTTTCCAATTTGTTTGATTGCTAAAACGTGTAATAGTTTTAATTTGGATGCAACATAAAAATTTATAGAAGGGAGTTCATGATCACGCTTGGGTTCTTCGCAGAATCCGGATATGATTACGCTAGTGTGATAATTATCTCTCTTTTTTTTGCTATTTTTTGTATTAAGTGTAAATTTGATTCTATTTCTGGGCACGATCTAAGACACTATTTTCAATCAAGAGTTTTATAGATTTTTCTAAAGACGACACCTTTGAATCAACTGGGATTGGTTCTTGGGGGTTGAGTTGGGTTTCTAAGGAAACCTGGTGGTGGATTACTAGAAGCATTTTCCCGATGGGCCCTTTTAGACCACGAGAAATTTGGGTTATGTCTCCACCTAGGGTTATAGCTATTAGAATATAGATCAAACTTGGGTCGACCCTCATATTTAGAGTTCATACCTCCATGCAAGACCCTAACCTGGTCACGGTAGTATCATTTGAGTAAAACTAGGGCTCATTGTTATAGCCCATAACCTGACTTGACCCTTTTTGGATCCTATAAAACCTCTAGACGCCTAAGAATATCTAAACCATTATCAACTCGATTAACCCTATGGAATGAGTTCCTAGTTACATCGGGTTCACTCATTGAAGCTCATTGCCTTATTTTCTCATCTAACTCGATAAACGAGTCAAAACAAGTGTCTGGATCCTTATGAGTAAACTATCCACCACTCATTGTTTCTACCTTCATACGGGTTTCACTATCTAGGCCCTCATACAGGATTTGGGTCGTATGGGCTTTTTCAAACCCGTGATGCGGACAATTGTATAACAACTCATTAAACCTTTCTACATAATCATGTAGGCTTTCACCTAATTTTTGTTTAAAGGTTTGAATAGACTGACTAACATCAACAATCTTATGGTGTGGGTAGAATTTCTTAATAAATGCCTCTACAAGGCCATCCCAAGTGGTGTTTGTTTTAGCAGGAATAAAATGATACCACTCTTTAGCCTTTTCATCAAGGGAAAAAGGAAACAAATGCAACTTAAGTACATTTATCGAGACATTTGGATAACTCATGGTCACATAAATCATTTCAAAGTCTCTAGTATGGGTATATGGATTCTCGTTGTCTAACCCCTTAAATGTACGAAGCATGTTAATTGTCCCAGGTTTGATATCAAATTCCCCATTAGAAGTGGGTAAAACTACCCCAGATTCACGTACTACTTTAGACGGGTTCATACGATCTCTAAGCGTTTTGTTCACCTAGATCTCATTCTCATTATTACCACCCATTTCAACAAAAACGGATGTACCACCTAAATCCGTGTAACGGGTCGGACTTAAATAAAAAATATCGTTTTCTTCAAGTTTATCTCCTACACGGATCCAACAACGCATATATAGGCAAAAATACTAGTGTTTAGTAGAAATTGTGCACATGCAAAATGTTGGGTTCACTATTTTAGGTAAGCTTGGGTTACCGAAGCAAAATATACCTACAACCAAAGACTGGTCAAAGGTACAAGGCTTGGGTTTGTGGTGTTTCAGATGATAACTCCCAAAGGGTTCACCGTAATATCCCACAAGTTCTCCTAAAATCGGTGCCGGAAGATGCAATTGGTGTGTGCGAGTGTTTTTTTTTATAATATTAAAATTAAAAATAATAACTAAATAAACACACCAAAAAGGGAATAAAACCTAAAAATAAAAATTAATGAAATAAAATTTTGGAATTTACTAACCTTTATGGTAGGTAATTTTCCACAATAATTGCGAAATTTTCCCTACGCAACTAAGACAAGAAAATACCAAATAAAATCTAGAAAATAAAATAAAATAAAATCCTAACTACTTAGCACTAAATTAAAAAATTAATATCAAAGATTACAATTCTAAATATCCGCGACAGCAGCGCCAAAACTTTATGAGAATTTTTAATTTGCCGCAAGTGCACAACTGTTGATAAGATAGTATACAAATAAGGATTCGTCCACAGAGATTTTTAAAATTGTAAAACCTAATTATTATTATTTTTGATTAATTAAAGTGCTAACACAAGTTGATTGGAATAAATCTGATTGGTAAGTACTCTAAAACTTAATTTTAAAATAAAGAAGTAAAAATGGTTTGGATTTAAATATGGGAAAGTTCTAGAATGTCTGTATTCCACTATATATGTATACTTAAGTATCAAAATGTTTTATAAGTTCTCCAAAATGTCTCGAAACGATTTAGGGCACGAAAATCCGTTTTGGAAAATATATCTTTTTCAAACCAATGATAATTCTTAAATAGTTGATAATTTTCTTCACTAGGTTTGCTTGTAACAATAATTTTTATATGAAAATCTCAAGCTCAAGGACACATGAAATGAATTATCATCACTTTTAAACAAGAATAAAAAGGTCATGGAAAATGAATTTAGAGAATTAATTAAGATATTTTAGCATTCATAATATAGCTTTCTCCCTAATCCTAGATGAGATATTTAGCTACTCATGGTAGTTGAAATACAAGAAAGTATAAAAGAAAGAATTGTATTCATAGTATGGAAATGCTTACAAAGTCTTTTTCTTTTTATGTTGATTTAACGACTAACTCTGGGTGCAACAACTAAACGACTATTCTCGCATGCAGCAGGAAAGAACAGTTTTCTGGAGCTGTAGAGAAGGACGCTTCTGTGGTGTATATAAAACTGAACTGTTGTTGAAACCGTAGTAAAAAGTGTTGTTGAAGGAATTAAAATTAAAGGAAAAGGTAACACTGTCAACGACAGTTTTTATTTGTTATTTACTCTTCTTCTTCTTCTCTTCGTCTGCAACTTAAGAACACGAACTGATGTTGTTTCTTTTCTCCCTGTTCGCCTTCTAGCCTCTGCATATCCCTCCCTATTTATATTAAATCACCCGTATCCTCCAAATCTCTTGAAATAACTCATAAATCTTCTTATTTTAGAAGAAAATCTTCTCGGCAATTTCCTTTCCGCATCTCCCTTATTTTTCTTCTTCTTTTTGTGTTGTTTTGTTTCCTTATCTAAACAAACTCAATAATGTTGAGAGTATATTCAGAATCTTTAGGATATATTATCTCCTTATTACACATAGAACTCGAGAATGTATTTGCTTATTTTATTGCGGCAAAACAAGTATTTTGACGAGATTTTTTAGATTTTTATTCAGGTACAAATCTTTCAATTAGGGCAAGAGTATAAATTGTGTTAAAGTACTTAAAATATCCTCTTAAATCTCATAACATATTTCACAGGTCGGGAGAGACAGAATTCCCGCCAAATTTTGATTTCAAATCTTTTGGGTGCTTTTAACCAATGTCGAGTGCCTTTCTCAATTCTTGGGGGGGGGGCCGCGCGGCTTTAACACTTTTCCGACAACTTTTCCACAATGATTTATTCCACAAAAATATCTACAAAGAATAATATTGGTACAAAAATTAAGAATTAACAATATAAATATGAGATCAAATCAGACACAAAATTGTGTCTATCAAATACCCCTGAACTTATATTTTGCTAGTCCTCGAGCAAATCTAATCTTGAAAATAATAAAAATTCTAACTCACTTTCGCAGGCATCGCGATTACACTTAACGTGTGCAACAAGCCTTTAAAACCATAGGTGTCCCTATCGGATGAGTTTTGTCTCGTGAGGGTTTACAAGAGATATACCTACAAAACCTTTACTCCAAATTTTAGCTACTTGTGAACGATTGAGCGTAGACACTAAACATGTTATACACGAGTTTTTACTCAAGCATACTAAAATTCATATATAAGAAAACAAAGCACTACTCAGATAGTCGTACAATGGATCACAGTACTCGTAATCTAACAAACAACAATCACATGAATAGATCAAGAAGATGGGTACATGTTGACTAAGGTGAATGGTGTTTCCCATATCTATCTGAAGGTCAATGCCAGGATGAATCTTAATGGATTAAGATACGCTCCCACTGGTCTTTTAATCCTTATATTAACGTCGACTCAGCTGGTACATACAAGGGCCTTAACGGTCGATTTATTAAAAATAAAACAATAAATTTTATTTATTTTTATTTTATTTTTGGTCTAAATAATATACAATAATGGGGCCTGATCTCAATCACTCTACTTTATCCCAATACCAATAACAAGGCGATGCTGGTGCCCCACCAAATCACTTAGAGAAACACAAAAAAATTGTAAAAATAAAATAAAATAGAACGTGATATGGTGATGATTTCGAGATATGGTGACGACTATCATGTTATTTCTAACACCTGAGCTTTGTCCTTTTATGAATAGACCATTTATTTGGGTCCCTCAACTCCTATAGCCAAGAAATTTTTTTCCATCTACTAGAATAGTTAGTGTCATCCTGAATTATTCACAAGTTTCTAATTTTTGGAGTTTTTGGTACAACTAATTTTTTTAAATTTTTCTCCCTTACCCACAAACTTAAATTGAATATAGTCCTCGATGTTCTAAAGATAATGAATAAATGCATGAACAAGGATAAATACCGTGCAAAGTAAAAGAGATAAGGAAAGATGTTACCAGCATCGTGTACCAAAAGCACATGGGTTTTCTCCCATAAAACCCTAAGTTAATGTCTTCATCCTTACAATATCTACTTGCAGAAAATTAGTCATGATAAACGGGCTCCTCTAAATTTATATTTTCCATATCAGGGTTGGTCAATTCGATGAATGGTTTCAACCGTTGACCATTGAATTTGAAAGTTTCTTTACTATCATGGTTTATAATCTCAATAGCACCGTGTGGATACACGGTCTTGACATAGAATGGGCCAGTCCGACGATATCTAAGCTTACCAGGAAGGAGATGAAGACGAGAATTATACAAGAGAATTTTTTGGCCTGGTGTAAACGACTTTCGAAGGATCGATTTGTCATGAAAAACTTTGGTTTTCTCTTTGTAAATTTTGGCACTTTGGTAAGAATCATTGTGAATTTCTTCCAACTCATTGAGTTTTAGTCTACGGTTATCTCTAGCAGTGGACATGTCAAAGTTTATCTTTTTGATAACCCAATAAGAACGGTGTTCTAACTCTACTGGCAAATGACAGGCTTTACCGAAGACAAGTCTTTATGAAGACATCCCTAGAGGGATCATAAAAGCAGTTAGGTAAACCCATAAAGCATCCAATAAACGTAAAGACCAATCTTTTCGGGATGGGTTTACGGTATTTTCCAAGATTTATTTGATTTTCCTATTAGACACTTCTACTTGGCCACAAGTCTGTGGATGGTAAGGTGTAGAAACCTTATGGGTGATGGAGTATTTCTTGGCGAGGGCCTGAAAAGATCGAGTGCAAAAATGGGAACCTCCATCACTTATAATTGCACGAGGCATACCAAAACGAGAGAAAATGTTGTCTCTAACAAACTTGATCACAACGTGGCGATCATCTATCTTGGTAGCTATAGCTTCAACCCACTTGGACACATAGTCAACGACTATCATAATATAAAATTTTCCAAAAGAATTAACAAAGGGACCCATAAAATTAATACCCCATATATCAAATATTTCTATTATCAAGATAGGATTCAGTGGCATCATATACGGCGGGTTAAATTTCCTAATTTCTGACACCTTTCACAACTTTGGCAGAATTTGTGGGAATCTTTAAATAAGTACAACCACTAGAAACAAGATTGCAAGACCTTAACAGCTATTTTCTTAGAACTAAAATGATCCCCACAGGCTCCAGAGTGACAAAAAGTGAGCACACTAGAGATTTAGTTGTCAGGAATACAACGACGGATGATCTGATCTGGACAATATTTGAATAAGTATAGATCATCCTAGAAAAAATGTTTGACTTCAGACAAGAATTTTACTCTATCCTGCTTAGACCAATGCTCAGGCATTTGACCAGTTACCAAATAATAAACAATGTCAGCAAACCAGGGTAACTGAGAGATGGAAAACAATTATTCATCAGGGAATGTGTCTAGGACTGGTCTCTCATCATCTCTAGACTCAGCAAGAATACGGGATAAATGGTCGGCTACTACATTTTCAGAATCCTTTTTATCACGAATTTCTAGAGTAAATTCTTATAACATTAAACCCATCTAATTTGCCGAGGCTTCGAGTCCTTCTTAGAAAAAAGATACCTGAGCGCGGCATGGTCATAATAAACTATGACTTTCGATCCAAGAATGTATGATCTAAACTTCTGAAGCGCAAACACGATGGCTAAAAATTCCTTCTTAGCTGTTGTGTAGTTCACTTGGGCATCGTTTAGGGTTTTACTGGTATAATAAATCACAGATGGTGCATTATCATGTCGTTGGCCAAGGAGAGCACCAACCGCATAATCAGACGCATCACACATGAGTTCGAATGGGATGTTCCAATTAGGTGGTCGGATGATAGGGGCAGAAGTTAACAAAATTTAATCTTCTCGAAATTTTCAACACATGCTTCATCAAATACAAAGGCAATATCTTTAGCAAGTAGGTTCGATAGAGGTAAAGCAATCTTGCTAAAGTCTTTGATGAAACGACGATAAAATACAACATGACCAAGGAAAGATCTAACACCTGTTACATTTTTAGGTGGCCTTAATTTCGAAATTAGGTCAACCTTGGCTCTATCAACTTCTATTCCCTTAGCGGACACCATATGTCCTAACACTATTGCAGATTTAACCATAAAATGACAATTTTCCCAGTTAAGGACTAAGTTCTTTTCTTTACAATGTTATAGAACTAGTGTAAGGTGGTGCAAACATTCATCGAAATAAGAACCAAAAACCGAAAAATCATCCATAAAACCCCCGAGAAACCGTTCCACCATGTCCGAGAAGATACTTAGCATGCAACGTTGAAATGTTGCGGGTGCATTGCACAACCCAAAAGGCATGCGCCTATAAGCAAAAGTATCAAATGGACATGTGAAGGTCGTTTTCTCCTGGTCTTCTGGAGCTATGGGGATTTGGTTATACCCAGAGTATCCATCTAGAAAATAGTAATGGCTATGACCGCCTAACCTTTCTAGCATCTGCTCGATGAATGGTAGAGGAAAATGGTTTTTTCTAGTGAATGATTTCAACTTACGGTAGTCTATATAAAGTCGCCACCCAGTAGTAACTCGGGTGGGGTTCAATTCATTGTTCTCATTCTCGACTACAGTTATCCCAGACTTCTTTGGGGCAACCTGGATATGGCTGACCAATTTATTATCATAGATGGGGTATATGATACCCGCATCTAACAACTTGATCACCTTTGTGCGGACAACATCTTTCATGTTGGGGTTCAATAGTTTATGCATTTCTCTTGAAGTTTGGCACCTTCCTCTAGGTAGATCCGGTGTATACAGTCAGCAGGACTGATACCTTTCAAATCGGCTATAATCCACCCTAGGGCAGTCTTATGCTCTCGGAGAACCCTAACTAGTTTACTTTCCTGATCAGGTTCTAAGTCAGAGGCAGTTATGACATGAAGAGTATTCTCATTACTTAGAAACACATATTTCAAAATATCTGGTAACGACTTTAATTCAAGGGTGGGAGCTTTAACTAAATATGGGACGGGCTTATCTGTAGTAGGTGGAAGAGGTTCATGTTTATGATGCCATTTCCTATAATCCAAAACTGGTGCAAAATGTAGCGCATTAACTTCTTTAAAATGGCTATCCTCATCATAGTAGGCTCCAAAATGGGCCATGCAGGCCTCTAACGGATCACTAACACTATTGGTGCTAAAAATTGTTCTCAACTAGATAATCAATCATTTGCAAACAGACTCAAATTGGTCATGGTCTAAAGGGGCTTGGAAAGCTTTAAAACATTCACCGAGACTTTTTGATTGCCAAAATAAAATTCCACTTGACCATTTTGACAATTGATTATCACATTAGCAGTTGCTAAGAACGGTCGACCAAGGATGATCGGAATGTGGATTTTTTGATCTAAGATATGTTGAGTATCTAGAATCACAAATTTAACTGGATATATAAAATTTTCTACTTGAACCAAAACGTCTTCAATAATTCCACATGGAATCTTAACATACCTATCGGCTAACTACAGTGTAATCCTAGTTGGTGTCATCTCACCTAGTCCAAGTTGTGCATATACCGAGAATGGAAAAAGGTTCACACTATCCCCAATATCTAACAATACATTTTCTATCCGTTGATTTCCTATCGTGCAGGTAACAGCGGGGCAACCAGGATCTTTGAATTTGACTGGGCACTGTTGTGAAAGTATGGAACTAACTTGGGTGGTCAAGAATGCCTTTTTACACATACTCATGTCACCTTTGACAGTACACATGTCTTTTAGGGACTTAGCATAGATTGGCATATGTTTAATTACATCTAACAGGGGAAGGTTGATCTTGACCTGCTTAAAGATGTCTAGGATTTCAGCGTAAATATCAGGCTTTTTCTTGACAAACCTTTGGGGAAATGGTGCAGGTGGAGTAAACACTCTCTCAGGGACATTTTCCTCATTTGGGCCTGCAACTTTCTCTGACCCACTAGTATTACTAGGAGTTTTGTAGGCTTCAGACTCTCTTCCAGTTTGATTACTACCCTTAGGTTGTTCTACCGTGTTTTCTATTATTTTTCCACTTCTAAGGGTAAGACTGCTTGAACGTGCTCAGTAGAACTACCCGACCCATTTACCTAGTGGACTCCTTTTGGATTCAGAGTCATTTGGATGGGAAATTTTTCATTCTCCCTATCATTTATCCTATTTGACAGTTGACTTATTTGAGTCTCCAAGTTACTAATTGCCCGGTCAGTATTTTGTTAGTAACGTTGACTAATCAAGGATAAGTCATCGATCATCTTCCCTATCATGTTAAAATTTTGGGTGTTCTGGGCACAATCTAAGGCACTATTTTCAATCAAGAGTTTTATAGATTCTTCTAAAGACGACACCTTTGAATCAACTGGGCTTGGTTCTTGGGGATTGAGTTGGGTTTCTAGGGAAACCTGGTGGTGGATTGATTGAAGCATTGCCCTGATGGGCCCTTTTGGACCACGAGAAATATGGATTACGTCTCCACCCATAGTTATAGGTATTAGAATATAGATCAAACTTGGGTCGACCCTCATATATAGAGTTCATACGTCCATGCAAGACCCTAACCTGGTCACGGGTAGTTTCATTTGAGTAAAACTGGGGCTCATTGTTATAGCCCATAACTTGACTTGACACCTTCTTGGCTCATAATATATAAGGCCTCTAGACTCCTAAGAATATCTAAACCATTATCAACTCGATTAACCCTATGGATTGGATTCCTATGGTTCTCTCATTGAAGCTCATTGCCTCATTTTCTCAGTTAACTCATTAAACGAGTCAAAACAAGTGTCTGGATCCTTATAAGTAAACTCTCCACCGCTCATTGTTTCTACCTGCATACGGGTTTCACTATCTAGGCCCTCATACAAGATTTGGGCCATATGGTATTTTTCGAACCCGTGATGCGTACAATGGTATAACAACTCATTAAACCTTTCTACATGATCATGTATGCTTTCACCTAATTTTTGTTTAAAGGTTTGAATAGACTGACTAACATCAGCAGTCTTATGGTATGGGTAGAATTTCTTAATAAAGGCCTCTACAAGGCCATCCCAAATGGTGATTGTTTTAGCAGGAATAAAATGATACCACTCTTTTGCCTTTTCATCAAGGGAAAAAGGAAACAAATGCAACTTAAGTACATCTATCGAGACATTTGGATAGTTCATGGTCCCATAAATCATTTCAAAGTCTCTAGTATGGGTATATGGATTCTCGTTGTCTAACCCCCTAAATGTACGAAGCATGTTAATTGTCCCAAGTTTGATAACAAATTCCCCATTAGAAGTGGGTAAAACTACCCCAGATTCATGTACTACTTTAGACGGGTTCATACGATCTCTAAGGGTTTTGTTCACCTAGATTTCTTTCTCATTATTACCACCCATTTCAACAAAAATGGATGTACCACCTAAATCCGTGTAACGGGTCGGACTTAAATAAAAAATGTCATTTTCTTCAAGTCTATCTCCTACACGGATCCAACAACGCATATATATGCAAAAATACTAGTGTTTAGTAGAAATTGTGCACATGCAAAATGTTGGGTTCACTATTTTAGGTAAGCCTGGGTTACCGCAGGAAAATATACCTACATTCAAAGACTGGTCAAAGGTACAAGGCTTGGATTTGTGGTGTTTCATATGATAACTCCCAAAGGGTTCACCGTACTATCCCACAAGTTCTCCTAAAATCGGTGCCGGAAGATGCAATTGGTGTGTGTGAGTGTTTTTTTTTATAATATTAAAATTAAAAATAATAACTAAATAAACACACTAAAAAGGGAATAAAACCTAAAAATAAAAATTAAAAACATTTTTTTCCACCAAGAACGTTTTATGAAACTCTTTGACCCCCGAATTTGGAGTATCCTCCTTTCACGCGATTCACAGGGTTCAACAAAGAAATAAATTTTTGGAATTTACTAACCTTTATGGTAGGCAATTTTCCACAACAATTGCTAAATATTCCCTGCGCAACAAAGACAAGAAAATACCAAATGAAATCTAGAAAATAAAATAAAATAAAATCCTTACTACTTGGCACTAAATTAAAAGTAAAATATCAAAGATTATAATTTTAAATATCCCCGGCAGCAGCGCCAAAAACATGATGAGAATTTTTAATTTTCCGCAAGTGCACAGCTGTTGATAAGATAGTATACAAATATGGATTCGTCCACAGAGATTTTTAAAATTATAAAACCTAATTATTATTATTTTTGATTAATTAAAGTGCTAACAAGTTAATTGGAATGAATTTGATTGGTAAATATTCTATAACTTAATTTTAAAGTAAAGAAGTAAAAATGATTTGGATTTAAATATGGGAGAGTTCTAGGATGTCGGGATCCCACTATATAATATATATTTAAGTATCAAAATGTTTTGTAAGTTCTCCAAAATGTCTCGAAACGATTTAGGGCACGAAAATACGTTTCGGAAAATAAATCTTTTTAAACCATTGATAATTCTTAAATAATTGATAATTTTCTTCACTAGGTTTTCTTGTAAAAATAATTTTTATATGAAAATCTCAAGCTTAAGGACACATGAAGTGAATTATCATCAATTTTAAACAAGAATAAAAGGGCCATGGAAAATCAATTTAGATAATTAATTAAGATACTTTAGCATGCATAATATAACTTCCTCCCTAATCCTAGATGAGATATTTAGCTACTCATGGTTATTGAAACACAAGAAAATATAAAAGAAATAATTGTATTCACAATGTGGAAATGCTTACAAAAAGTCATTTTCTTTTTCTGTTGATTTAACGGCTAACTCTGGGTGCAACAATTAAGGACGGGTTTCGTATGCAGCAAGGAAGAACTGTTCTCTGGAGCTGTAGAGAAGGACGCTTCTGTGGTGTATATAAAACTGAAACTGTTGTTGAAACCATAACAAAAAATGTTGCTAAAGGAATTGAATTTAAAGGAAAAGGTAACACTGTCAACGACAGTTTTGATTTGTGATTTTTTCTTTTTCTTCCTCTCTTCGTCTGCAACTCAAGAACACGAATTGATTTTCTTTATTTTCTTCTTGTCCGCCCTCTAGCCTATGTGTATCCCTCCTTATTTATATTACATCACCCTTATCCTTCAAATCTCTTGAAATAACTCATAAATCTTTTTATTTGAGAAGAAAATCTTCTCGACAATTTCCTTTCCACGTCTTACTGATTTTTCTTCTTCTTTTTGTGCTATTGTGTTTCCTTATCTAAACAAACTCGATAATGCTGAGAGTATATTCAGAATATTTAGGAGATATTATCTCCTTATTACGCATAGAACCCAAGAATGTATTTGCTTCTTTTACTACGGCAAAACAAGTATTTTGGCGAGATTCTTTAGATTTTTATTCACGTACAAATCTTCCAATTAAGGCAAGAGTATAACTTGTCTTAAAATACTTAAAATCTCCGTTTAAATCTCCTAATATATTTCACAGGTCGAGAGAGACAGAATTCCCGCCAAATTTTGATTTCAAATCTCTTGGGTGCCTTTGACTAATGTCGGGTGCCTTTATCAATTCTTGGGGTGTGCCTTTATCAATTTCTCGGGTTCCTTTAACACTTTTTCCGCCAATAGAACAATATTAGTACAATAATTTATTCCACAAAAATATCTACAACCGAACAATATTAGTACAAAAATTGATAATTAACAATATAAATATGAGATCAAATAAGACACAAAATTGTGTCTATCAAAGGACATCATACCCCCTCATTTACCAAATACGCCACCATCCATAAATTCAAAGATAACCAGGAAAATTATGACAACAATCTCAGTGGGATTGATTTCCCCGATGGGAGATTGGATTAAAATCAACACAGATGGGGCGGTCAGAGGTCAGATGGTGTCGGATTCATATGCAGAGATTCCAACACAACTACATTAATAACTCTTGCACAACCACTAGGAATCACAACTGTTTTAATAGTAGAAACTTGGATCATGATACTGGCTTCGAAATTGGAAGTAGATAGACAATGAAATAAGGTCCTTTTCGAATAAGACTCGAAAATTTTGATTTATCTTTTAAACACCGAAACGGAACCATCATGGTACAGTTCGAGCATGATCTCAGAAATAAAGCGGCGAATATGACATATCCCGCGCCACATCATCAATCATAACTACAGGGAAGAAAATCAAGCAGCGGATGCTCTTTCCAATTATGCCGCAGACCGAAGCCATTTAGGGACCCTAACAACTACTATCTGGGAACAAGTTGTACCTTCATTTTAAAGAAAATTCGTCTTTGAAGACTCTGTGGGTACCATATACTCTCGTATAACCACCCTTTAATCTTTTAATACAATTAATGCTTAAAAAAATTACTATATAGGAGTAAAGCGGTGATTACCTTCAAAGAAAAATCTGATTATGTAAGACACCCCATTTTCAAAATTGGACTAGAGGGGTTATGGAACAGAGTTTTAGAAACATCCAATCATGTCATAATATTCACTACTTATAGTGGAAGAATAAATGGAATTTCAAAATCATCAATTCAATTTCCATATATATATATGCTTAATTATGTGGTAATTTGGAAGCAATAAAGGGTGGAAAGACCTAAGAAGTACATTACTTGGATAAGGAATCTATACTAATATAAGGCTCCTTATATTTCAAAATGTCCAAGAGAAGTTCATGTCAAATCTTGATTTAGGTCAAGGTAAGAATGCTACTGCAAGTTATCTATTAGGTAAAACTTGGGGCGAAAAGTACTTCAAGGGGAATTATAAAAGATTGGTACATGTGAAAAGTAAGTTCGATCCTCAAAATTTCCTCATACATGAACAAAGTATTCCTTCTATTTGTAACTGCATAATTTACATCGTACACGTGGTAAGATCTCAAGATAGGAACAACATACACTCAGTACAAGCAAGGCACTAGATCTGATTTAATCTCTCTTTATCACATCCCAAAGCAGAGAGATGCAAACGGCTAGGATGTACCCACGACTTCTTGATGGGACAGGACAACTGGAAAGAGCCGTTGCATGCGTGGAGTGGTCTACTCAACATTTAATGCGTATTAAATGCTCTCACCTAACCGCATCCTCTACTTGGAAAGCCCATAATATAGTATGTGATACGAGTTAAAACCGTGAATCCATAATATACGATGCCCGGTACCCGGTCTCGACATTTTACTAAGAAGAAGGCGGGACCCAACAAATCTCTATAAATAGGAAGCTTGGGATTTGGAGAAGGGGTTGGAGTCTTTCAAGAGTGGAAGTTAGGGATAGAGTGAGGAACATTGTACTTACCTTATACTCATATTTATATTCCAAACACATTCTAACATCAAGGATTCAATAGTAAGATCCCAAACTCATTAACCCGTGGATGTAGGCTTCGGCTGAACCACGTTAAATCACTTGTATCAATTACATTATCAGCATTTTATATTGCTAATTACTTATGATTTATTATTTTATCATATTTTCTTTATTTGTGCAAATAATTTTACTCATGCGTACTGCAAACCTTGCTAGATTCAATAATTGGATTTTTAACGGTTACAGTTTTGCGCTAGAAACAAGGAAGTTTATTAGTAAAAAAAAATTATCTTTCCTTTTAAACCTTTTAGAAACAGCTATATCTTGTTTTCCTCCAAACACTTCAAGCTTTGTCTTTCGGTTTTTCGCTTTTCATTAGGAACAAAGTTGAAGGTACCGGTATTGTATTATGAATAATCATGAGTATCTCAAAGGAACAGTTACATATACTTCATAAATAGTAGCAGGTAGCAGGACCCGTAAAGTTTAAATTTTTCATCCTTGTAAGAAATAGATGCACAACTTTATTTCTCTTTGAAAAACCAGATCTAAGGTTGTAAATGAGTAAAGTAAGGAGGGTTACTTCCTAATACACTACTCTTCCTCGTAGATTTACTTGATATAAGAAATCCTCTTTATTTCTTACAAAAATGGACTTCAAGGATCTTTTCTATTGACCTCGTCGAAAAATTGTTTTACGCTATTTTCTTACCCTTCTCAAAATAACACAGAGTTTGTTTTTTTGGTTATCTTTTCTACCTTGTAGGATCAATGAGATGGGGAAATATAAGGACGGAATGCCACATACCTCAAAGACAAACACGCGTGCAAGTTCAAGGAAACATACGAGGAAACAGAGCAAGCCACCAGACATTCAGAGCGAAATCGCTGAGAAAACGGATAAAGACAAGATGGAAGCAGCTAAGGAAAAGTCCATTCAAGAAAGAGAAGCTAGGACAGCAATAAGCAAAGCAGCGGCGGCCAATGCCCTAACAACGAAAGTATTAGCCGAAAAAGCAGCAAAGGCCTTGGCAGTGGCAAGCAGCTGGACAAAATGAGATTGTAGAGCATACCGATGAAATATCAGGGATACCACTTATCGGAACACAACCCCCATTGAGGCCCGAGCATCGTAATCTTGCAATAGGAGGGATCTTTGATCGCCCTCCGCATATAGGATTCTTAGAAGAAATATTCATTGATCATAGGAATCAGCTCAGAGACCTAAACTATCACATAATTGAGGCAATTGCTACGCCAAGCGTCGCATCCCAAGCAGCAATCGCGACGGCAGAGGTTGAAGCTACCGCAAGGGAGGAGGAAACAAATCGAGCCGCATCAGAAGCCGCAGCCCATGCAAAGGTTGAGGCTGCAGATCAAAATGCTCAGTATATTGACAACTTGAATAAGACGAATGAAACCATTCAAATGGCAATAATTCTCAAGGAAGCGCTCAAAGGACGAAAAGACTACGAGGAAGATATGCATTACCTAGCGTAAGAGAATCAGACACTATAAGAACGGTTGAGAAATGATGCTAACGATTCGCAACAGAGATCTGAGACTCAACTATCAGACCAGGAAGGGGAATCACTGGTAAACGGGTATCGTCAAAGAGGAGATCGAAGTAAGCAAATCGTGATCAGTCCCAAACCAATCGACGACAAACCCATAAGAAGGAACATGTTGAATATACCAAGTGATACGACCTACACCCCTTCAAGATCCAAATGCACGACCAGACAGAATAGGATAGAGGATATATATGAGAAGATGGAGATGCTAAGGGAAGATATGAATGGATTGAAGTCCCGCCAAGGAGGTGGAGAGAGGCTAGAAGAGGTCATACGCGAAGACCGTACATCGCCATTCACGTTCTATATTATGAATGTGCTCATACCACTGAAGTGCCCGCTACCAAATTATGCTTGTTATGATGGAAATGAAGACCTCATAATCCATATGAGGTACTACGTACGTGTTCTCGCATATTGGGAAACCGATGATGTCGTCATGTGTAAGTAATTCCACTCCATCTTGAAGGCTACAACGTTAACATGGTTCGACAATCCTCCAAGTTCAATCGATTCATACGAAAACTTACCAAGGTTTTCTTAGAGACCTACATGTACAACATGACGACCAAAGCAAGCATGGACAAGCTCTTCATACTGGCAATCGGGCCCCACAAAATACGGAGAGAGTACACCGATAGGTGGGTCGGGATTTGTCAGTCCATAGAGAGGGTAGATCCAATCGTCAACATCAACTGCTTCAAGTACGGTCTAGACGGAGAATCCCGATTGTTTGAGGATTTTGCATGATAAACCCGCATATCACCACCGAGGGAGAGCTCTGGGTTATCCAGGCCATGTACATTCAATTGGAAGAAACGCATAGGGACAACCCGAGAAACAAAAAAAAAGGCAAGCGTCAACTGCACATCGCACTCAATCACTGAAACCGGTTCAAGAAGGGTGAAAGCGTGCAGCAAACGAGAGATGAGAACATATCACGCAGAGATCGGGAAAAATTTGTAAAAATAGAAGGATTCAAGGACAAGGTTTTCACCAAGTTGAACAAAGGTATCGGTCAGATCTTGTGCGAAAACCTCAGACATATCATTAAAGACATGACCAATGAAGGGATCCTGCAGGAGTACATCGAGCTAATTGTCACCCCAACTACAAACATCATCGAAAAGAAAATTAGGCTTAATAAGGATCATAAATACGTTCATACGATCTCACACGTTAAAGAGCCTGAATCGTCAATGGTGGCTAAAATCAATCGAAGAGCGCGGAAAAGAGTCATGGACCATGAAATATTCAAGATAGTGGAAGAATTTCCGAGCCATGGGAAGATTGGATGTCCTCTCCCCTAGTTTTCTCCATGGAGGACATAGGTCAGGAGGTTGAGACTCACAACGATCCGTTGGTGTTAACTCTCCCAATAGACAAATTCAACGTCACTAGGATCCTTGTGATTGGGGGAAGCTCGCTGAATGTCTTGTTCTACGATGCATTTTAGAAGATGGAATTCAAAGATGACCAACTTTCGAGCTCAATCTATGTCATTTACGACTTCAATGGGGACGTATCAAAACCGAAAGGGGAGATCACACTCGAGGTAAAGGTCGGATCGATGTGTGTCATCACTCCGTTCAGCGTAGTAGATGCGCCATCTTCTAGCAACGCCATCATGGGTATATATTGGCTATACCTTATCAAGGGAGTCGCGTTAACATACCATCAGTACCTCCGATTCCCGGCCCCAAACGGAAAAAGAGAAATTGAAGGTGGCCAAGCCGCGACAAGGGAATGCAGTGCCACCGAGCACATGATAAACATGGGAAAAATTGAATCAAAGCGTAAAGCTAAGAAACCCAAGATAAGGAAAAGAAAGTTGCTGAACAAGAGGTTTTCTTTATTAATGCCCAAAGAAAAAACACATGGGGCTTACGGAAGCTCGAAGATCGTAGCCAGCACCTCTTGGGCCAAACCGGTCGTTGATGGATCCAAATAGCAATTAAAGACTGCTCTGATCCTCAGGAATCCAAAGCCGAACTTCACAGCTGTGGAAGAGACCAAAGATGTGAACATCGGAACAGATGAAGAACTAAGGTTGATAAATATCGGGGTATTGATGTCGCCGGAACAAGAGAATGAGATGATTGAATTGCTGATTCAATACAAAGATGTTTTTGTATGGAGAATGGAAGACATGCCGGGAATCGACCCAAGCATCGTCAGCCACCAATTGAAAATCAAACCAGGTGCTGCTCCCTTTCGACAAAAGCTGTGGAAAGTGGCCCCAGAATATCATCGTGCGGTGGAAAGAGAACTAAATAAGCGGATGGATGCATGATTCATAAGAAAGGTGAAGTACCCGACTTGGATCTCGAACATGGTAATCGTACCAAAGAAGAATGAAAGCGTCAGAATATGCATCGATTTCAGCAACCTCAACAAGGCCTGCCAGAATAGTTACCTGCTTCCAAATATCGATCAGATGGTTGAGGCTACGTCGAGACACCAAATGCCACTATGCTAAATGTGGGATTTGGTGACGGTTTGAAATTTTCTTCTATGACGGTTTTAACAAAAAGCGTCACAATATATTGCTGGTCAAGTATAGCTAACGGTTCCCAATCAACACCGTCATTAATTGTTGTTGCAGTCGTGGCGGTTGGCTAAACTGTCACGTTAACTTATTACAGTGACGATATTATTTTAAAGTGTTGTGATAGACCTATCCTACGGTGACGGGAATTAAATCAGATCAAAAAAATGAAGTGATTTATGAACTCTCACGTACTCTGTACTCGTGATATATAATGACACTTTGAGTCTAACTGTCACAATTACTCATACAATGACGTTTAGGTGATAAATGTCAGAATTCTTTCCATTAATCTTTCATCACTTTGATTTGTTCTTTCTTTGATCAAGAGACCCTTTTTGTTTCTTTACTTAGATCAAATCAGAGAAATCAAAATCGATGCTTAATTATCAAGAATGCAATAACCAAATTACTATAAATTTACAAGTTTCGTTTACGAAGAACAAAATCAGTTAATCATACCGATCCCAAATAACAAAATCAACTAATCCTATAATGAAATAAATTAACAGTAGTATGAGAAAGTGAGATCCCATTAAAGATTTTTTTCCTTTTGTTTTCTATAAATAGGTTGAAGCTACTAAGTAATACATTGAAATCATTAATGTATAATTTATTTAAATTAATCTGTAGTGAAAGCACCTGTCTTTTTGAATCCGTTCTTTCACAAAGAAGACAAATGCTTAAAAAAAAAATGACAAGTTATCTCGGCTCGGCTAATAGCCGTTTAGGTGATTAGAAAGTGTTTACCACCTCAGCAAAATCTCAACCTTTAGATGAAGTTTATTGACGGAGGAAACTTTTGTCAAAGGCAGACCTACCAGGATCCCCACCCTATTATTATTACCACATAAGAAATTCGTTCACAAAGAGATAGCATGTGCCAAATGCACGTGTAAGGAATCAAAGCCTTGTATCTCGTTGAGATTCTCAACAAAAAAGCTGCCTATATACCCAAAAGTGAAAACCCTGGTTAAACTTTTAACTTCCGCCGCCCTAGCTAGCTATCTCTTCTTCTTATCTCTTTCCTCCTCACCTTCTCTGTTCTGATATGTAGCTCCATTAGTAATCACAAAATAAAAAAATCATGGAAAACAGTCCTAGAAAAAAAGGTTTAGACCCACCGTTTTCTGTATCAGATTTTCTTGGTCTTCCTTCCCTAACTTTCTCTCTTTCTTATACTATGTTTATTGTTTCAAAAAGCTAGTTTCCATAATCTTTGATCTATTGAAGCTCCTATTCATGGCCGAAAATATTTAGCAAAAGATTAGATACTTCAACATTTCTTATTTCAGTATATTTTGTTGGATTATGTGTTTATAAAAGTAGTTTATATAAGAAGACAAAGTTCTTAAAATTCTTAGAATCATCATTGTAACTGTCGATTTAATTCAAACTAGGTTTTCGTGATTTGATTTATTTTTCTGTGTCGATCTGCATAAAATCGTGAACTAAAAGAAGATGATACGATGTAATATAAGCTTTTCTTTTATAATAATTTTCTCATCATACTTATATCCTTTTTGGTTTATGATTGATTTTTATTTGGTTGAATCTAAAGGGTTTGTTGCTGCTCCTTTTATGATTGATTTTCCTGATATGAGTTATATCTTTCAATTTGTTGTTATGTTGGTATGAAAGGAAAACTGAGTAAATTTGATGTTTATTGATCTACTAAGAGAATTTCTGTTTTTTGATGCATTGTGCAGAAGTGGTGAATGTTATTAACGATTGTAACCTGACACCAGCTTTATTGAAACATCTTCAAGATCCTTCTCTAGCCCCAGGTTTGCTTGTCAAAAACGCTGGACTTGGACCAATTTATTGGTCCAAATGTGGCAATAAAATCCAGCTATCAAAGCCTTTTTTTTTGAAGGTCTCGCTCAAGCCTTGAACTTCCATCACCTATTGATCTCAGTGATGGAGGGGATTAGGACGGTCCGCCGTTGCGTGTGTTTTTTAGGTGGTGGTAATATAAATAAGATATTTTTTATTTTATTTTTTTTAAAATTAGGAAGAAAAAGATTCTATCTCTAACGTATTACATTTGGTCTTATATAAATTTTATTTTCAATAATTTAACATATTACTCGATTTGATTAGAATTAAATATAATTATTTAATATGATTAAAGTTAAATAATAACATCTTCATTTCAGGAAAAAAATTACTGTTATTTTTTTAAATTGGTCTATTTTTAAGTTAAAATGAAAAAATGATAGTAACACTTTTTCAGAAACAAAAAAAGTGTTATTTAATATATTTTAATTAATTTAATTAAATAAAAATTGATTAGGATGTCTAATCCAAAATTAAACCACCTCATATATATATATATATATACATGGATTAAAGAAGTTAGGATTGAAATACTTTCTTTTGAGAAAATGAATATATATCCTATGTGGACTTGATATTCATCCACGTATATTCCATTGGAAAAGCTTTTATGTAAGAGCCTGAGGTCGGAAGTGTATCCTTCGTTGATGGCATCGACAACCATTACGTAGTAAAATTGAAGTTCTGTATAGTACGTCTTGTTTGAAAGAATGTAAACAGTTGCCAACGTTTTGAGCTTTCGATAATAAGATGTATTTTTATTTAAATGAGATTGTAAATTGAGTTCAGTGATAACTAATATACCAGTTTATTATGTTTTTTTTTTAATTTGGTTTCTTATTTAATTTCAGTTTGAATTCTAAATTTCCCTTCTAAATTTAGTTTGAGGAAACAAAAGATTGTTATTATAAGACAATAAGACCATTGGCACATAACCAAAGGTGAAAAAACCCGTTAAGGACATATAGGATGACGGTGACATCAAGGAAATGTTGTAGATGTTTTTTACACCGACGCTTTAAAACTCATACGACAGTTTTGGTGATATTGTGTGGCGGTTATATTACAAAACTGTTATGATTACCTTCTTAAGGTGGCGTTTTCTAATGAAAAACCGTTACAAATATTTCTTACAATGACAATTCAGAATCAAATGACTGTTTTAAAGGAAAATACGTGACGGTTACGCGACAGTTCTGAGCGATCATTGTAAAAGACCTCTACGGTGACATGGGCTTTGGTGACAGTTATAGATTTCATGAAAACCGTCATAAAAATAATACCATGACAGTTTTGAAATGTCACCAATGTCGATTTTTTGTACTACTGTGCTATCACTCATGGACGGACACTCCGGGTATAAACAAATAGTATTAGCCAAGGATGACCAGGAGCATAAGGCCTTCTTTGATCCAAGGGGGATATATTTCTACACGAGGTTGCCGTTTGGACTACGTAACGCAGGGGCAACATACCATAGGTTGGTCGACGCAATCTTTGTTGAATGGATAGGCGGGATGCTGGAGGTGTACATGGACGATATGCTGGTAAAAAGCAAACAAGCCACCAACCATCTCAGGGATCTCCAAGAAATTTTCAAAGTGATGCGCAAGTACAAGATGAAGTTCAATCCTGAAAAGTGCACGTTTAGGGTAACATCCGGAAAATTCTTGGGATTTCTGGTCACCTAACGCGGAATAGAGGTAGATCCGGTCAAGGTCAAAGAAATAGTGGACATGCCTTCGCCCTCAACCTTGAGAGAAGTGCTGAATCTCAATGAGAGGTTAGCAGCGCTAAGCCGGTTCATAGCACTATCCTCGGATTACTGCAATCCTTTCTTCGATACTTTGAAAAAATCGAACAGGTTCGCATGGACGAAAGAATGTGAAGTGGCATTCCAAAAGATAAAAGAACATCTAGTCAGCATACCTATCCAGCAAAAGCCCGAACCTGACGAGTTTCTCGCTTTTTACTTAGCAGCAACTAGAAATGCGGTTAGTGCAGTCTTGGTCAGGAGCAACAATAACAACGAACAACTGATCCACTACATCAGCAAGACCCACAATCCCGCAGAGCCCAATTATACAAAAATTGAGCAATTGATCCTCGATGTTAGTACCTAAAAATTACTTCTAGGCAAAAACAATGTATTGTTGAAGTACTTTCTTTAGATTCGAAAATCAAAATCGTACAAGACAAGCTTAAACCACGATAATAGTCGTTCCGTCTTGCTTCGGTCACAAGGAGAGAAAATGGGTTGATCTTAGGTGTGATTAGTTGTGTGTTGAGATGCTACTATTGAAAATAACATAGCTTGTAAAGAATCGTAAGCTTGTTCTCCTTTTTCTAAATGGCTAAGTAGCCTATTTATAATAGTTGAGAATACACACGTTTCCTTGTAAAGTAGTGGAGGTAGTGAAGAGATGGAGATATGGAAGTCGTGGGAATAATGGTATAACCGTCTTGGAATCTTCGGGAATCCATTACTCCATTAACTGCTTCAACATTACCACTACTTTGTAACTTCCTTATCATGGGGTGTTGCCACGCCGCATGTTATTGTAACCACCAGAACAAAACCCCATGAAAAATCCCCCCATGTAATTGTTTTGAATTCTCGTAGAGTTAGTGGAGTCATGAACTCAAAATACGTGAGTTTGTTATAAGATAATGTTATTAATAAGTTTGTGTCAACACAGTATGGTAATGGCCTAGTATTGGTGCTAATAGCAAGGGGAAAGGATGACACGAGCAAGCAAGGTTAGCACGTATGGGCAAGATGACCCACATAAAGATAGGGAAAAGGTGTAAAGTCTAGCAAGGCGTCAAGGATGACGCTAGCGTTGTTGCTAGCATCTCGAAGCTTGGCTCTGGTGCTAGTGCTAGCACTTTTTGGGCATGTTTGGCGTGTGAGCATGCTGTCAGTGCTGCCGCTAGCACTGCTAGGTCCTATTTGGCGCGTGAGCATGTTGGCTTTGTTGACCTTTTGGCTTTTGTTAGCTTTTTGGTCTTTGGCACATGTGTATGCTACTCATTTGTGTTGGAAATGTGCCTAGGACTTGCTAACGCTGGCACTTTCTAGTACCATGGTTATTGCCTATGCGCTCCTAGCTTTGGCATTCATTAATGTCGTGGCCATATTTATGGCCTGTTTTGGGGTTTCTCAATCGTATGAGATTTGACGTTGACATTTATGCTTTAACTTTTTATGTAGTTCATACAAAACATTTTCAAGAGATTCAGTTGTGGAAGTTTGTAACTTGAGATAATGCTTGATACGACTCTGCAATTAGATAGTATGCATCTCATTATCGTTTTTATTCATATATGGCACAACCTCTATTCTGAATGTTCGCAATTTTGTATAATCAACACTTTCTGATTAATACAGATGATTTGCACATGAAATAAAGAGGGTTTATCTGGGTAAAACCCTAAAAGTTCTAGAAGCACATATATATATGCAAAAGGAGCTACAGAGCTTAATTTAACCATGAGCTGAATATGTATTCTCAATTTTCTTGCAAAATGTAAGATAGGAGTATGTATCAATAATTCTGATACTTGTCAGAATTTTATCATTCTCAATTTTCTTGCAGAATGTAAGACAGAAGTATGTATCCGTAATTCTGCTGCTAGTCATAATTTTATATGTGTTTATTTCATTCTTCTGCAGGTAGGAAAAATAAATCAAAATAAATCAACGAGCTTAGTTGTCGGATTTTACCAGGAATTATGATTTGATGACGCTCTAATGATGTCAAATAATCGTTGAAGGAGCAATAGTTGATGTAATAGTACATGTAGGATGATAAAGCGTCGTCTGGAGAGCATAAGATAGTGAAGCGTGGCTGATTTGTATGATGGAAAGACCAAGATTGACCTGTGTGTAGCACAAGATCATGGCTTCAAAGAGGAAATACTTGTTTGACCATCATCGACCACCAACGCTCTCCTTCGTTCTCCTCTCGTCCAGCAGCAGCAGCACCAGTATCAGAAGTTGAAACGACAAGGGTCACAACAACGAAGCAATGATGACATGAAGTTGGTGATGTTTTCTGATTCAGAGCTTGTATGGTCAGTCAATCATGCAGGCACATTTGTAATTTATAATCTCATGCAAATTTTCAGACTCCATTGACTTTAGCATAAAAGCCATATCTCTCAACCTGTATATCCGATTTACTCGCCCTTTTGGTATGTCGTATCAGAGACATGGATGAACATTTTTTTAAGGATGCATTCCCGTTTTCCGCCGATTGTTGCCAATTTTCGAGTTTACAAGATGCAGGTGTAACCGTAGGAGCGACTACGAATAAAGGAGCTTGTGGTGGTAGATGCCGGTACCGTGAGGATATGAGCTTCTTTAAGACGCTAGCTCTGTGAATGATATCCCAGACCCGTGTGAAATCCTACTTCCATGGAATATCCCTCGTCTGGTAGAATATATTTTGTTTTGTGGATGAGGCTAGCATTGGAGGTGTTGATATCGTGGGTATATTGGCATCGTGATATCTCCAACAGGATGCGACATAAGTGGGGACCTCATTAGAAGTTAGGATTTCATGAAAAGTGATCCCTTGTGATAGGCTTCACGGCTGACAACCTCATAACAAAAGGTGAGGGCCTCATGGTTTGGCGTTTCTTACACATTTCAGAACACTTATGACTCGTGCATGATGTTGACTCATCATAGTCATATTTCCGGAGAAGATGAATTCCTGACAGCAACTTGTAAGCCCATATGCCAGATGTTGAGAGGAGAAGCTTGAACCTGAAATGGTCAGTCCTTTTGAGTGCTCATTGTGTACTGGAGATTGTCGTAGTTTCCTTGTTATCGTGATAGTTGAGATAATACTTGATGCGACTCCGCAATTAGATAGTATGCATTTAATTAGCGTTTTTATTTAGATATGGCACAACCTCTATTCTGAATGTTCACAATTTTTTATAACCAACGCTTTCTGATTAATAAAGATGATTTGCACATGAAATAACGAGGGTTTAGCTAGGTAAAGCCCTGATATTTTTACGGGCGTATATATATGCCAAAGAGGTACAAGGCTAAGATGAGTATGCCTTCTCAATTATCTTGCGGAATGTAAGATAGACGTACGTATCCATAATTCTGATGATGGGTTAGAAATTTGTTTATTATATTTTGGTAGCCAGGCAAGGTAACTTTTACAATTCATGCCCTTGTCAAAAACCCACCATCTAAACTCTCTCAAGTATTTGCAACTCAGAAATTACAGACTTGTTTCTTATCTCATTACATACGAGTCCTCACCAAAGCACAAATCGTGGAAGTACTGAAAAACACCAACAGAGTGGGAAGGGTCATAAAGTGGAACGCGCAGATCGAGCAGTTCAACATAATCTTTGAAATAAGGTCTGCAACAAAATCTCAGGTGTTGGCTAATTTCCTGGTTGACCTACCCCTTAAGGATCAGGAAGAAGTAGACGATATTCCAGGAATGAAGGAAGATGTAGAAGACGTTACCGCAGATGTTCTACTTCCGATAAACAATAGACGATGAGAGGTATTTGTAGGCGGATCTTGCAACGGAGAAGGGTCTGGCACTGGGATCATCATCACTACCCCAACCGGAGATCGTATGGTCCATGTTTTCCGACTCGAGTTTGAAAAACGAACGAACAACGTTGTCGAATATGAAGCAGTCATCCATGCACTACGGCTCATCCTGGAGTTAGGAATCACCAATGTACGCGTGACGAGCGATTCGCAGTTGGTGGTCCGCCAGATAGAGCTAACATAGAACACCAATGATGTCACACTCAATGCTTACATGTGTTTGGCTCAAGATTTAGCATCTCAGATCGGGAACGTCACCTTCAGGCATCTAATGCAGAAAGCAGAATCGACATACAGACACCCTGGCATTCATCTCGTCTATGCTTCGAGACAAAAAAAAAGCGACGAGCATTTGCATCGGCAGAGTATATGAACCATCGGTAAATCCAGAATCATCATTGGCATTAGGCATCACCGAAGATGACGTCGGGGAGTTCATCTCGGAAGAAGAACTGCAAAACCCTAGACCTATCGCTCCTCATGTACAAGAGCAACTCAACGAGGGAGAAGAAGACGATTGGCGCCAACCAGTTTACGTTTACCTAGCTAACGGTACATTACCATCAGAGGAAAATGCCACAAGAAAAATTCAATCAAAATCCACGGTGTACGAGCTTTGAGATGGCATTCTATATCGTAAATCATTTCTAGGACCGCTTCTGCGATGATTATCAATAACCAAGGGGAAAAGGATACTCACAGACATCCACTATGGAGACGCTGGTAACAATAGTGCAAGGAGATCACTAGCACAAAAGCCACAGATTCAAGGGTACTACTGGCCAACAATGTTCAAGGATATAACCAACATGGCGAGACGATGTGAAAAATGCCAGATATTTGCTAAAAATATAAATGCACCGGCAAAAAAAATGAATTCCGTCATCATCCGTTGGCCATTTGTGAAGTGGGGATCGATATTGTAGGACCATTCGTCGAGGGAACCAAAAAAACGAAAATTTCTGATCGTGACAACCGAATACTTCACCAAATGGGTAGAAGCAAAGCCATTAGATCGCATCAGGGATATTGATGTGTTCACGTTCATCTTCGAAAATATCGTTTACATATTCAACATCCTAGCAGTGATCGTCTCATATAACGGGAAGCAGCTCAGCGGAAAGAATATCGACATGTTTTTTGATGCTTTTCACATTCAAAAGAACAAATCGACTCCAATCTACCCAAAAAGCAACGGGCAGGCTGAAGCCACCAACAAGACGATAGTTTTGAACCTTAATAAAACGTTGGACAAACACAAGAACAAATGGTGCAAGCAGCTGCACAACACATTTTGCGCTTATAGGACTACACGACGAGAAGCAACTGGGGAGTCATCGTTCATGTTGACATATAGAGCAGAAGCAGTTATTCCAACGGACATCATAAATCCCGACTATGAGAACTGAAGCTTGGGAAAAGAATCTCACCTCCGACCTCATGTTACAAAAGCTCAACGATCTGGAAGAACAGAGGGAGACAGCTTTACAGAAGATGGAAAACTACCAAACAAAGTTAGCTCGGGAGTACAACAAGAAGGTCAAGCTTCAGAACTACGTAGAAGGTCAATATGTCCTGAGGCAGATTCCCTTGTACCAAAAAGAAAAGAAATGGGGAAAATTAGCACCATCAGGGGGGGCCGTTTATAATTCATGACGTGGCTGGCAAATGCTTATGAATAAAATCACACCATTGTGCAATCTAAAAGGAAAATTCGTGCAACACCCATGAAACGCAACTCATATAAAGGCCCTACTACCCGTAGATCGTATTGCAACAAAATCACACCATTGCACCAAGTTTTTTCTTTCGGAAAAGGAAGTCGCGCCACGCAAAAAGTATTTTCATCTCTGAAAAAGAGGAGTATCGAACCTCGATTATCAATGAAGCATCAGTTTCTTTTACCACAATAACAAATCTCAATCTCATATTTCAAAAAATTTACAACTAGTATTAAAAAGGATTATATGGTAAAGTATATCCAGATATAATATCTGACACCCCGGGCGCATGTCCATGACAGGGGGAAATAAGTATAAAAACGTCCACTAAGGTTAAGAGATGCCCTACAATCAACCGGTGTAGATAGTAGAAATCGCTGCTCGAATCCCCCTGCTTATGATTCCCTTGGCCAGTTGGCCTAGGCTGGAAAAAACAGGGCGCTTGATCCCCTTTAGTTAACAAGGTATTAGGTCAATTTTCATTCGGACTAGAACGGAGAATGTTTGTAGTCGGGTGTTGAAAATAATTCAAAACCTCTTTACTGCTTTACTTACTTACGTATCTTTTATAATCGGAATCCTAAACTATATATATATATTTGGTTTTAACTATATGTACAGATCGTCGAACGCGTAACAAAAACGTAAATATAGTCTAGACAGGTAAGCAAAGCTAAAAACGTATTCTGATTCATAAAAAGAAGCAAATACATATCAAATAACAAAAACAAAAGCCACATCATATCAAGACTACCACCTTGTCCATTATCACCACCTTCATATCAGTACCACCACCTTGTACATTATTACAAAAGACACCAAAAAGTTCAAAACACCAAAACCTAAGCTTGGAACATGATTACATCAAACAGCTAGATAAAAAACCAACCCTAAGAAAAAACATGATCAGCAGAAATCGCATAGATCAGCGATAGCTACAGATGGTTGATTACTTCAAACAGCAGGATCCTCTAGCACTGGCAGCTTCTTGAATTTTTTTTCCTGATCTTATCAAAGACCTGCTCGTATACGGCATTGACAGAGAGATCAATCGTTTTCTTAGCCTTCAAAGCATAGAGTTTGGATAAAGTTTCCTTCTCCTGAGTAAGTCGTAGTTGCGCATCTTTAACATCTTGCGCCATCTTCTCCTTTAGCTGACGGACTTCATCCTCCAAAGTCGAGACACGAGAAATGCTCGCGGACAGCAGGCCATCCTTCACCCCAAGAACAGATCGAACGCTAGAGAGATCACCTTGGGAGGATTCAAGCTCTTTGTTAAGATCTGCACAGCAGGAAGGAGAAGTTAATAAGGCAAAACAGAAATTAGGCATCAAGGCAGGATAAGTCAAAATCTCCTAGGGCTACCTCTATCAGCAACCAGGGTATGTTCTAAAGTTTTCAATGTGTCATCCCTTTCTTTTTCAAAGTCTTGACATTCAATAAATAGGTTACGATAATCAAGCTCTCGCTGATCTACATCCCCGGTTAGCGATGTCACTTGGTGAGAGAGGAGGTTATGTTCGTCAGTCAATTTCTCAAGTTCTTTACAAAGTTTGAAATGTTAAGCATCCACTAATCGCTTATCATCCCGAATTTTGAGGATCACACAAGGGTAAACGTGGTTCTTCAGAGATAAATCCCAGACATTGGCGCGAGGCATTGTCGTGGCTAGTTTGAAGGTATTGGTTGTGAGATTTCATGATAGGTCCTTGATCTGAAATGAAGTTTCTGGAAATGGAAGATTAAGGGGAAAAAATGAGGGAAGAGAGAAATTAGAGAGATCGCAGAAAGAGTAACGAATTTTATTGATTTTCAATTGTTGTTTTATAACTCATGTGGCTCAGGCTTATATACCCGATTAACTCAAACTTAAAACACTGTTGATCAAGATTAACAACTAACTCTAACTAATCCTAAGTGCTAATTAAAGAAACCAACCAGAGACCGACAAGTGTCCCTAACTAATTGACCAAGACGGACCCTGCTATAAGCTTCCATACAAAGAGCGCCTCCAAAAAAGCACCCCTAAAAAGCACCATCAAAACGCACCTCCAAGAAGCACCCCCAAAAAACACCTCCAAGAAGCACCTCCAAAAAACACCCCCAGCTTCTTATCATTACCCCTTCTGGAAATCTTCATTTTTCTCAAGGAATTAAGCTCGAGCATCATGATTGAAGTCTGGATATTGTTGTAACGAAGCAGTTGAGTCTTCCCAAGTAGCATTCTCCTCACTCTGACCCCTCCATTGAACCAACCACTTGGTGCAAACAGAACGTAAACCATCCGCATTTCTCTGGAATATCAATTTACTGCCAAGCACCTTAATTGGTACATTATGTTGTTGGTCATCCATTACTGGTAGAGCCTGAACTGGTTGGGCCAGAGTTCCCAGTTGCTTCTTAAGGCAACTAACATGAAAAACAGGGTGTATCTTACTATGTGGAGGCAACAACAGTTTATAAGCTACCTGTCCCACCATCTGCAGAATCTGGTAAGGACCAAAGAACCTGGGAAGAAGTTTGTGGAAAGAGTGTCCAGCCAAGGAACGCATTTGGTAAGGCACCAAGCGCAAATATACCATGTCTCCCACCTGCAATTCTCTCTCACTGCGCCTCTTTTCAGCTTGAGACTTTATGCAATGCTGGGCTAATTGAAAATTAGTGCGCAATAGTTGAAACATCTGGTCCCTAGAGTTCAACTCTTCCTCCACAACCTCTACTCTTGCAGACCCTACTTCATGGGAAGAAATAAAAGGTGGTGGATAACTATAGAGGATCTGAAATGGGGTTACCTTTGAGGCTGAGTGATAGGAAGTGTTCTAACTCTATTCAGCACAGGCTAGCCACTTTACCCAAGCTTGAGGTGCATAAGCGAGTGGATCAAGAAGTGATCAAATTTCATTAGTATGGAATTGATGGACATCTAATCCAAATTCTCGAGCACGTCCTCTATTGACGTGAAGAAATGACTTTTCCATTCTAAGTCCAATCTCCTACTCCATACGATTAAGATGGAACGATCTGGGATAGTCCATACTATAGTAAAGTTCTTTGGAATTGTAGGAACTCTTTCGCACGAGGCGTCCCTCTCGCATACGCTCGAGTCTCTAAAAAGCCACTCGCCTCGCTCTTGTGACATGCTATGTTTCCCATTGATTGACACTAATGATTGAGTCCCATGCGTCAGTGAATGTTGTGGATCGCGGTCTCACGCGCCAAGGATGGACCATTAGGTTCTTCGGTTAATTGGAAAAAGAAGGATTGATAATAAAATATCTTTGATTACGATGAAAAGAAAGACTATCAAATAGACCGAGATCCAACTACGGTTCTAAAAGCTCTACAACGTAGTCTCTGGTGGGTTGGAGGAGGCATAAACTTCTCAGTTGTCGAGTGGGTGGAGGCGGATGCGACCGACTCAGATCTATGGCTTCCGTTGGAGATCCTTCTTTAACCTGGATCAAAGAAAGGTGAAAGGAGAGGCTCATTCCATTCATATCCCGAGGTCGTGTTACAACATCAAGGCCACTCTAATCCGATTAGTTAGGTGGCCGATAACCCGTTAGTAAGTAAGTCATTTAAAGGGGTTTCCTTCTTTGTTTCAATCTTACTATCAATCATTGACGTATCCCTACTCTGACTATGAGTGAAGGAGGTGCGGGTTATCCAGTGCCCGAGCTCCATGACCCGCCCAATCCCCATCGGGATCCGGACTAGTTTTCGGTCGGCTAGCACACGAAATAGGGGCTTACAAACTAGCCCTAAGTTCCATAGTCATCTAATATCATTCCGCGCGCAAACTTTCATTGGAGAGCAGCCTTTCTTCCCCCCCTGCAGGGGAGAAAGAGAAAGAAGGGCGAGGGTATATGCACCGAGGAAAGAAGCATCTATGAAAACCTTCAACTGGCAGGCGATCTTGTTTTTCACAGGATTTCTTGTTACTCATGTCAGCATTCTCACTTCTAATATCTCCAGGTCTTGTCACCAAAAACCTTCACCGATTGACAGAACGTCCCGCTACTGACACTTGATTCACAAATTTGAATTTTCGGATCTCGCTGCATGCCTCCTGTAAGGATAAACTTACGGAAGATTCATTCGTGTCTCAGACGAGCAGGTATCGTTCATCGTTCAGGCAAACAATGTTCAGAGCAGCTAATGTAAGAGTCTAACCAGCTGGCGGAAATTCCGGTACTGAGTGCTGTAATTGGTTGAAATATAATAAAAAGAGTTGCCGGTTCCGATCCTTCCGTCTCTTTTCCAAGCTGAGTTGACTGTGAGGTGGGAAATAGAACAAAAAATGAGACGCTAATTTACAAATGAATTCAAAAAAAAAAATTTGTTTCAAGTCGAAGCCGGGAAAGGATTTTAAAATCTTATAGAGGTCCGTTGAGCGCCTCATGGCTATGTCATAATAGATCCGAGCACTTGCCCCGGATCGACTTCCAGAGCATAATTGCTCTAGTAAATAACTAAAGAAAATAAATAGCTGGGAGATAGGAAGGAAAGGAACTAATTATAAATAGATTTCAGAAGTTCACTAATTACTTGACTGTTGGCAAGTCTCTTTGTATGTGTTGTCCGTGAGTGAAAGATTTATCCCAGGGTCTACGTCGAAAGCTTCTATCGTAGAACTCATTCGAGAGGGCTTGGTAGTCTTAAGAAAGGTTCGATTCTAATTGATTCACTGGAAAGAAAGAGATAGGAAGTGAAACACCTCAGATATGTTTCTATGCATCTATTAACCACTTCTGTTTTCCCATCAGTTTGAGGATGGAACCCTGAACTCATATTCAACCTAGAACCATTGAGGCGAAAAAACTCCTTCTAGAAATGACTCAAAAATATTGGGTCTCTATCACTGATTATAGAGGTAGGCATTCCATGCAACTTGAACACATTATCTATGAACTCTTGAGCCACTGGTGTGGCTGTGTAAGGGTGAGATGGTGTCATGAAATGAGCATACTTAGAGAGTTTATCCACCACTACAAATATCATTGTTTTATTTCTGGATTTTGGTAACCCCACAATAAAATCCATACTTATGGACGACCACACTTGTTCTGGAATGGGAAAAGGCTGCAGCAAGCCTGAAGGAGAACAAGTTTCATACTTGTGTTGCTGACAAACAACACATTCTGACAAAAAAAATTGATATCTCTTTTCATACCAGGACAATAAAATGTTCTCTTGATTCTTTGATAAGTCTTGAGAATTCTATTATGTCCAGAGGCTGGGATAGCATGTAACTTCTCTAACACTTTATTCTTCCATCCAAAAGTGGGACTGAGCACAATTCTGTTTTTGTACTTTAAGAGACCATTTTCACAACTGTAATGAGGAGAGGGAAAGGTACATGTTGAGTGGTATACTTTAAGTATGTCAGTAATGTAGACCTCCTTCTCCAGATGTTTGCGCAAGTCATCCATCCAGCTGAAATATGGGTAAGAGATGGTTGATACTTCCAGACTAGGCCCTTTTTCATGAATCCTTGAGAGTGCATCAGCTGCACTATTATCATACCCTCTCTTGTATTGAATTTCATAGTCATAGACCATTAACTTACTTATCCACTTCCTTTGGAAAGATGTATTAGATTTTTGATCCAAAAAATATTTCATATTATTATGATCTGTCTGGATGATAAAGTGCTGGCCCTGCAAATAATGTTCCTATTTTTTGATAGCATGAACAATAGCTATTAACTCCTTCTCATAAACTGACAGGGCAGCATTCTTTACTCCCAATGACTGACTGAAAAATGTCACTGGTTTGTTGTGTTGTTGAAGCACTTCCCCTATGCCAGTGTCAGAAGCATCACTCTCAATCACAAATGGCTGAGAGAAGTCAGGCAATGATAATACCTGAGGGCTAACCATAATCTTTTTCAGCTGAACAAAAGCATCCTTTGCTTCTAGAGTCCAGGAGAAATTGTTCTTCTTGGTCATGTCAAATAAAGGCTGACATATCTTGCCATATCCTGGTACATACTTTCTGTAGTAACCACTAAGACCCAAGAATCCCCTGGCTGTTTAAGAGTAGTTGGATGGGGCCAGTCTTGCACTACCATCAACTTTTCTGGATCAGGTGCTACTCCATCACATGAGACTATATGCCCCAAGTATTGTATCTGCCTAGCCCCAAATTCATATTTAGACTCTGTAGTACATCAAAAGTAAGCTTAAGATGTGATAGATGCTCCTTCCAAGTCTTGTTATAGACCAAAATGTCATCAAAGAATACTAGAACGAACTTCCTCAAATAAGATTTAAAGATCCCATTCATTAAACTCTGGAAGGTGGCAGGAGCATTAGTGATCCCAAAAGGCATCACCAGAAATTCATATAACCCTTCATGAGTCCTAAAAGCTGTCTTGTGCACATCTGAGATTGACATCCTTACTTGGTGGTAACCATACCTTAAGTTTAACTTGGAAAAAACTCTGGCTCCAAATAGTTCATCCAATAAGTCATCAATTAGGGGAATGGGATAGTTATTCCTGATGGTCATGTTGTGAGCTCTCTGTAGTCCATGCACATTCTCCAGGAACCATCCTTCTTCTTAACTAGTAAGACTGGAGAAGCAAATGGACTGTGACTTGGCCTGATGAATCCTGAGTCCAAGAGGTCTCTTACTGCTAACTCAATCTCAGACTTCTAGATAGGACCATACCTGTAGGGCTTCTTGTTGACAGGCCTGGAATCTGGAAGTAAAGGAATGTGGTGGTCACAATTCCTTATGGGAGGCAAATTCTTAGGAGTAATAAACAAATTCTCATACTCTTGCAGCAGTTGTTGGAGCTCCTCAAACTCTGGAGAAGTCAAATGAGTATAGTTATTCTTATCCCTCTTCTCCAGATTGTAAATGAGGTAAGCAAATTTTGTGGTGTCGAGCATTTTCTCCATTTGTTTCATAGTTACTACATCAGATAAAAGAGATGGAGTCACCAACTATCCAGAATATGTAGTTGTCCTTGCACATTAAACTCCAAAGTATAATTGGAGAAATCCAAAGTAAGTTTCCCTAGAGTAGACAACCACTGCACTCCCAAAACCACATCACATCCACCCAAAGGAAGCATCTGGAGATCAGTGCTACCCTTGAAACTACCCATCTTAATAGGCATATCCTTGAACAATCCTCATCCCTTTACAGTGCTACCATCTGCCACCATCATATTTATTGAATTCTCAAAATGAGGAGTCCAGTTAAACTTCTTAATGAGCCTGGAATCCACAAAATTGTGTGTACTACCAGAATCCAGAAGAATTTTAACTTCTACTCCTTTAAGTTTTCCACTAACCTTCATGGTTTTAATAGAGGGAAGTTGCTCAGCTCCCAATAGTGCACATTACTTTAGTTGAATAGATGACAATGTTGCTGATAAATGAGAAGTGTCAGCAAATACATTTCCTTCTTCTGCATTTACTTCTTCTGTCACATCCTCTACTAAGTATAATACTAAAGCTTGTGAACTACCAGTTTTGGATGCTCTTTCCTTACACATATGTCCTCTAAACCACTTCTCATTGCAGTGGTAGCATAGGTTATTAAGAGTTCTGTCAGTCACAGCTGATGGAGTAATTTTCTTATATTCAATTCTTGGTAAAATTTTTGTTGGATCTGAATTCACTGAGGTGGTGGCATGATTAAACATCTTCTGAGTTTTCCTTGGAATATAAGTGTTTAAAGCCCTGAGTTTAGTATCCAATTGTGCACCAAGTGTTATAGCATCATGAACTGTTACTGGTTTAAGAATTTGCACATCATATTTAAGTTCATCTTTAAGGCCACCAATGAAACAGCTCTTAAGAGCTTCTTGGGAAATTCCTGTGGTTCTAATTGCAAAGTTTTTAAAAGTAGATACATAGTCTTGGAATGTACCTGTCTGCCTTAGCTTGAAGAGTGAAGAAGTAAAATCAATGTAGTCAGCAGGACCAAACTCCTTGCATAGCTCACTGACAAAAACCTCCCAAGTAGGATTAGAATGATCATAACCTTGCCAGTGGTACCACTGTAGAACATCTCCTTCTAACTGGAATGAGGCTGTTGTTACTTTATGAGTTATTGGAACATCAGAGAATCGAAAATACTGTTTTGCCTTATAAATCCACACCATAGGATCATCTCCCTTACTGAATCTGGGTAGATCTACCCTTGGTTGTGACATTTTTCTACAAGCAGATTTGTGAATCTCCCTCCTATGACTTCGATTATCATCTGGATCTGTACTTTCCACTCCTTCTGGATGTGTTTGACTGTCATTTCTAGGATGTTCATGGATGTTATTTGCTCTAATTTCCTGCATGAACTGGAACATAGTGTTCATTTGAGTACTCATAGTACTGATTTGATTTGAAACTTCATCTAGTCGATTAGTAATTCCATCCACTCTACTTGTGACTCCATTGAGACCTAAAGAAATTCCTATTGTTCGATCATTAAGAGTGAGTAATTCATTATCGAAACCAACACATCGTTCTTCCAAAGTCGAAATTTGAACTGTGTGGTTGGCCATTTAACAATCGAGTTCAAGATTTTGGAGCTCTGATACCAAATTGTAGGTCCTTGATCGGAAATGAAGTTTCTGGAAATGGAAGATTGAGGGAAAAAAATGAGAGAAGAGAGAAATTGGAGATATTGCAGAAAGAGTAACGAATTTTATTGATTTTCAATTGTTGTTTTACAACTCATGTGGCTCAGGCTTATATACCCGATTAACTCAAACTTAAAACATTGTTAATCAAGATCAACAGCTAACTCTAACTAATCCTAACTGCTAATTAAAGAAACCAACCAGAGACCGACAAGTGTCCCTAAATAATTGACCAAGACGGGCCCTGCTATAAGCTTCCATACAAAGAGCGCCCCCAAAAAAGCACCTCCAAAAAAGCACCCCTAAAAAGCACCACCAAAACGCACCTCCAAGAAGCACCCCCAAAAAACACCTCCAAGAAGCACCTCCAAAAAGCACCCCCAGCTTCTTATCATCTCAACTGCTTCAATTCTATATGCAAATCGACAATCGAAGATCGTTTCCACTCAAGGTCAGCTGAAGCATCGATGTGATAGCATTTAAACTCATCCTGAAGCAATAGGTAGTCGGACCAAAGGCTGGAGTGATCACCTCGTAACCTCCTGAAATTTGAATTACTGCTCTCTAGTTCGGGTTTTAGCCTCTCAACCTCAACACTTTGAGAGGAACATTCCGTTAATCACCAGATAGATTCTTTTAAATAATAGAACCAGAAAGAAAACAAAAGGGAAAGAAAGAAGGTAAAACCTACCAGTAAATTTGACCAGATCCTCATCTCGGGATTCCTTAAGCTCCTTGCACAAGTTTGCCGCTTAAAAGAGTTTTTCGTTTAAGTCTCCCAACTCAGCTTTGAGCTTTTCGTTCTCCGACTCCCACCTTGAAGTATCAATGACAACCGCTTTGGATCGCTCGTCGTTCAACAGAGAAACGGCCTCATCCCGAGCCTCGAAAACCCTATCCAACCGAGACTAGAGTGCAGCGGCTTTAAGTTGATAGTACTGCATAAGCTTACGGTTGTATTCCAAAGTCGTGGCCACCTACACAAACACAAGGACGAAAGGTCATTAGCATATCCCAAGTCACAGGACAGGAAAAGAACAAAGGCGGTAACATCTGAACTTACATGGAAGACGGCCAACTGAGTGCATATTTAGGAATGGCCATCCACAAATATTTCCATCTGGACGAAATCCGCATCGGGAATATTAGCATATCTCTCGCTGGCCTTGAAGTGATCTTCATTACATATCGCATTGGTAACGGCATCGTAAAGAGTAAGGCGCATTTCATCAACCAACTTAACTCCAAGGTTCGAAGGGTCACCTTGAGACATATAGAAAGAATGAATCTCCAGAAGATTGTGATCCTTGGCCCAAGCGAAAGCAGTAGTATCATCATAAAAGTCGAGGAACGCCTGCATCCCAAGACGAGGATCGAAACTATCAACATGCAAAGCATAAACCCTTGATGTGCCAATACCATCATCACCAGCTTCGTTCCCTGGAGCATGCTCAGTCGGGGTCACCTTGTTAACCGGAGTATCCTTGACGTACCTAGGCATCTAGGTATTCATTTAATAATCTTGACTCTGCGCAAAAGATCCAGCCTTAAAGGTATCAGGGAACGTTGAACGAACGTCGTCATTAATATTTCCCTGCTGATCCGCCTCATCCTCAGACTCAACAAGAATGTTTAAGGCCCAAGCTTCATTTAGAGAAGGAGGAATGGCAACCCTGACCAGCAACCGGAACTTTCACATTCGACTCCCTATTCACCTCAGAACACACCACTTTTGTTGGGGACAAAATGATACTTGCCCGAAATGACGTCATCAAGTCCGAAGCCTAATTTGGCCCGAAGCGACGTCATCATCTATGTCCCGATTCCGAAGCGACGTCATCATCTATGTCCCGATCCCGAAGCGACGTCATCATTCACGTCCTGATCCCGAAGCGACGTCATCATTCACGTCCCGAAGCGACGTCATCATCCCGACCGTTCCAGCTTGTCTCGGTGTTATCCTGTCCCGAAGTGACGTTATCATTTCTCACAGTGACGTCAGCAATTCCCATTCCAACTGGTGCCCGATGTGTCATGTCCCGATCCATGCTTTCCCGATCCGGACAATCCCGATGGACTTGGGATGAACACGTGGAAGCATTTAAGAGTGAGAGGAGGACAAGTGGACACAATAGGAGATGCCACATCATTTGTAGGCTTTACTTCCTTTTATAAGGAAAAGAAGGAGAACAGAGGGAGGAGGTCGGCTTCGGGGGAATCTCACTGTAAATGGAGAGCTCTAATGGAGCTCCTTGATTTTGTAACCTCATTTCCAATCAATAAAACTCTTCAATTTCACTACCCGTGGAGGTAGGCCATTAAGGGCTGAACCACGTTAAATCGGTGGCCATTTCTCTTCTTTTTGTTCAATTTAGATGATTGATTTTGGTTGTTTTGGGTTGATTCGATTTTCTGCCCAAAAAATTGTTACAAGTAAATCAAAACTCTCAGTCGATTTGGCAACCCGGTTCGGCGCCGAAGCCGTAAATGCAGACAAAATGCAAGTTCATCATGGACTGGATATCACTACAAACAAAGTTATAGATGAAGAACAGCGGACAATTCTCGTGTTCAACTACAAATTGAGGCTTATGATCAAGAGGGAAACAACCCAATGAAGTAAACAAGAATCAATTAAGGCGTAAACTGGAGCAGATTCTGTTAATAGTGGTTCTTCTGTTAATCTACCACGAACTAATTCTTCCCGGGCTCAAGCTCCGCAAACTGGAGTAGATTCTGTGCATTGGAAACAAATGTGTGGACAATCGTTAAGAGTGCTGGCGTGTTTCTTATTATTATCTCATTTTAATATCAGATCGCTGGTGTTGGGGTTCAACTAAATTGATGCAAGGTTCACAAAGCAGAACCCATGGCAACAACCATGAGAAATGCAAGCTAAGTATTACTAACTCTAACTTAATACAAATGCTACCAGTTAAATGAATGTATAAATACCTAAATAACAAAGAATAAGCAACTGAGACATATGACATGGAACATATCCCAGCTAAATATGAACTGTAGCATTACCAGTAGTCTGTCTTATATGTCTTGAGAATTCTAGAGATCTTGCTTTTGGATGTGGCCATCTGACATGCCAGGAATGTGGAAGCGAATTATCACTATGTCCCATCTGTCGAACCCCGATAAGCATCAGAATCAAACTTTACTCGTGAGAAATCACTCCTCTTAGTTCCAAATTTGTTTGTCGATAATTTTTTATTTGATTTAAGCACAATAAATTTTGTTTGAAACACACTTTGTCCCATCGGTCATTTGGTTTCTGTCTCTGTTACATTTTGTTTTGCACTATACCTAAAGGATATCGCATTCATCTCAATATATTCTTCCATCTTCAGAAGGCATAAATTCCCTGTCCATAATCAATTTTGTTAAGTATGCTGAGACCTGGCAAATGCCAGTTTGGACCAGTACTACTGTGAATATGAACTGTAGCATTACAAGTAACAAAGTTTTAAAAAGTAGCAAGATGTATTTTACTTTTCTATCCATCATCCTTTATACATGAATTTTGTAGTGAATGCAACTGCCTATAGTATGGCTATTAGCCTAAATTTTTATCATCACCTCTAGAAGTTAAAATGATATAATCTGTAGTTCAGATTGAAAAAGATCAATAACTGTGACAGCTTGAGTTCCAGCTAAACCTGGAAAGAATCTACCCTTTTCATAATGCACAAAACTTTGGCACCAAATCATTAGTAAAGGATGCATAGTCTTTAGTGGTTATCCTTTTGAGTAATCCTAGCAGCTAACATCTAGCTTCACTATCCAACCATGATATTTTGAACAACATTTGTAACCTATCATGCTATATGAGAAAAAATGATTCATGCCATTAACATTTCTTATCATTTATATTATGTTCGTTTAGTTCTTAACCATTATAAGTAATTCAAATTGGAATGTGCTGATAGTTCAAGCATAATCCAACATATTAAAACAAAATTTCACTAAGAAGTTTAGAAATGAACCAATTCTGTTTGATCCATGTTTAGTACATTGAATACATACATTTTATATCTGCTAATACTTCATTAAAAATATTATTTATATTGAAATTGCATCTGACTGCTTTAGTAAGTGCTGGAAGAGTCTTGTTGCAATTCAGAGTGTATCTGTTGGGATTTTGCATGCATTTGGTAGAGTCTTTTTGCTGGACTGTGCACCACCAAATAAATAAGCATATCACCTGGCATTGGAGACTTCTTTTCTTGCTGATGAAGAAGACGAACGTTCTAACGAAGATCTGTACTCTTGGGTCTCTTGAGAGAGACAATGTCTCGGCAAGGCCAAGGACAGCAACATCACCCTTCTTCTGATCAGAATATGATGCCCAAATACTATTATCCATATAAAGATTGTCCGGGATGCAATTACCGAGTCAAAGTTTCTCCCGTAAATTGTGTTTATGGACCATTGTTTCGCATAGATAGAGCCACAGATAATGCTGCTGTTTTTAGTTTCTTTGGTGCCAGTAGAGTTAAGTTCGAGCAACAACAGATAGATGATGTGCATCGAATAAGGGCCATAAGGCCACGAACAACATGGTTTGAAGCTAATACTAGAGGATACGACTATGTTTACGGCATGACTGGGGTTCTTTTATCACTGCATAAGAGATTAGGCGTTCTTACCCATGAACTTAATGTTGCTAACCAAAAATTGAGCGTAGATAACGGACTTTCATCAGCAACAATGAATAGAAAAATCTCCAGCAGCAGTTGCAATAAGCAAAGAGCTCTTTCAATGCACCTGCAATTCGCTTTCTCAGCGAGCTAAGTATCAATTATGTATCAATTATTAAAAGTTTTCAATTATTAGAATCACATCACAATACCTAGTTGTTTTTCTACACTAGTTGTTTCATTTCAAATAATTGGGCTGTCTCAAGATTGAATGATGTTTAACTTAACCTAAAGGTAACATGAATTGGACTGTATGAGTGATATCGGATAACTGGCATGTCTGATCTTAAATGGTGCAGTGTTTGCCTAAATTTATTCATGCTAGTTGGTAATGAACCCATTTCTAGAATCAGAAACTGTGTGTTTTGATTATTTGACTGTGATTCCAAACTAATTTGCACTTAGATCATTTTCTATCTTGAGTTCAATCCAATTAAGCTTTGAAGCATATTTTGAATTCTTAAAGCTTGCCTTTCTTGATTGGTGCTTTAGGTAAACATTAGAAGTTAAGGGAATTCTGATCTCTTATGCCATATGTGATGTTTTTTACTGCCATAGAATGGGTAAATTGTGGCATGAGCTTGATGTGTTTTTATCATCAAATGAATGCTTGAATTGCAGGGATAACTAATTGTAATAGCCTGAATTATGATGGAATACCTAGAAAACAAATAAGACTCTGCTGAATTTTCTTCCCAGTGAGTCGACTCACCGAGTTTGATCCAACTCAGTTGAGCCAGACCAATTAGCTTAATTCAAATCTCTTTTCTTATAATTTTGTATGCTGCATTCTTTATTAATAGATAAAATTTTCTTTATTTAAAAAAAAAGTAAGTAAGTAAGTAAGTAAGTAATAATAATTATGAAATTAAATTAAACTGTTAATAATAATTATAAAATTAAATTAAATTGTTATAGCTAGATAATTTTTATCACAGTTTCAATAGATAAGAAAAGACATATACCGATCCACAAACATTTTTAAAAGATAAATATACATTATCTTTTTTAATTTTTGATTATAAAGTTCATAATATTAATTGCGTATTTCAAGTAGCAATTTTAATTTTAAAAATAATTCTTAATTGTCTTCATTAAATCATTCAATCATGACATACCTTAATTATTTTAAGAAACATTGGTTAATTTAACTCATAAAAAGAATAACTATATAATGAGTTCGATGATGAAAATTTCCTATTTGGCATCCATCGATTATATTTTACTCGATTATTACAAACTGTCATACAATATGAATTGATAAAATGATTTCAATAGTATCTGAATCACATGTGATATCATGCATCATGATATTAATCATATAATCATAGAAACCTATTGATTTAATATGATAAATTTTTAGTCTGAACAAATTCTAATTTGTTTGATTAGATTTAATAGGGATATTTAATTGAAAACATGAAAATCATTTTTAGCTTGTACCCATTTAATATTATGAAATGTTAAGACATTTTTATGAAGTGTGAAGATACCTATGAAGGACACTTCAGAGATGCAGCAGCTATGCAATAATGATGCACTGGGGGGCATCCTATAAAGAAATCAAAAATTTTTAGCTGTGAAATGAGTTAAATATTCCACGCCAATTAGGTATTTCATTTTAATAATTTATTAATGCTAAATAGAAATAATATATTTCGCTACTTTATGTTATATGCCTTGTACTTCTTAACATAAGGCAGCAATTAATACCTTAAGTGATCCTTCAAGAAATGATACTTCAAATGGCTCATACTTCACGGAGAATGTTCAGTAAATACTTCAATTTATTCTGAACTTCTTTGAAAGGCGATACCTCTTATACTTCTTGCAACAATCTGAACGCTCCTACATGTATTATCATTCAAAAATGTATATCACTTTCAACCTATCATCAAATATTTTCGGAAGGCGAATACTTCTACATTCGTATACTTCTGATCTCTCGAACAACAATTACTTCGGAATAAAATGATATTTCATATTGATATTTCTCATGTCTTATTTAAAATATATTTCATATTTTCTTTCTATATATGCTTCTCATGTATATAGAAGAATATGGGATATGTCTTAAATAAGAAATGAGAAATATCTAGATGATTTTTAAGTAAACTTCTCATCTATATTTCAGGTATATTTCTTACCGATATTTCTCCGTTCAGGAGACAAGATAAGACTAGTGGATACATCCCCAAAGAGGGGACCCATGTAAGAGTCTTTAATAAAATAATGGACCACACATAATTTACTCCATGCCCGAGATAAATTAGGCGTGTGTTCCTACTGAGCTCAGTGGATAGAGCAAATTTATGGGACACATTAATTTACTCCATGCCCGAGATAAATTAAGCGTGTGTTCCTACCGAGCTCCGTGGCTATGAGACATGATAAGACTATTGGGTCGCAGAACCCATGAAAGAGTCTTGATACTTGATAAGACTATTGGGTCACAGAACCTAAGTAAGAGTCTTGATACAAAAAGAGTACGTTCGGGACCAACCCTGTATCTTACCCCTGGCTCGGGTTTGTTTCGTATGTGTGGGATCTCGAATGTCATAACTCCATGGTAGGAGGTGCTTCGTTGCAAAAAATTCCAACCCAGGATTCAAAGGAATCTTGCGGTAAAAAAAAAACTAACGATCAATATATATATATATACAAAATCTTGTTTTGCAGGAACAAAAATGCAACATAACATGGAAATGCATAAACAACATCAACAACCACATTATGATTCAGACGAGACGAGTGGTAGTTTTCTTAAGAGTTTTTCTTCAAACAACTCTCAAGAAAAGGGGGCAAGTTGTTGGGGACAAAAGGATGTTCGCCCGAAGTGATGTCATCATTTTCCCGAAGTGACGTCATCAAGTCCGAAGCCTAATTTGGCCCGAAGCGACGTTATCATTCACGTCCCGATCCCGAAGTGACGTCATCGCGTCCCGATCCCGAAGCGACGTCATCATCTCGACCGTTTCAGCTTGTCCCGATGTTATCCAGTCCCGGAGTGACGTCATCATTTCTCACTGTGACATCAGCAATTCCCGTTCCAACTGGTGCCCGATTTTTCCTGTCCCGATCCATCCTGTCCCGAACATGCTGTCCCGATACAATCATTCCCGCAATGTAGCTCAGGTCCGAAGCATGGACCGCAAGCCAGGTCCGCAAGCCAGATCCGCTATTCAATCCCGCAAGCCAATCAGACCGTTTGAGGGAAAGCTGGCTAAGAAGATAAGGTGGACAGATGGACGGATAGGGAGGGGCCACATGGAAGTATTAGGAAGGGAAAGAGTGGACAGGTGGTTGCACAAGAAGATGCCACATCACTAGAAGGCGCCACATCACCAAGAACATTGGATGCTTTCCTTTAAAAGAAAAGAGAAGAGAACGGAAAGAGGATCGGCTTCTTCTCCAACTCAAAAACTCTGTAAAACCAGAACTCCAATGGAGTTCCTGGATATGTAACCTCAATTGATCAATAAAACCCTCACAATTTCACTACCCGTGGACGTAGGCCCTTAAAGGCTGAACCACGTTAAATGATTGTGTTCAATTTCTCTTCCTTTTGATTATTGAAATATTTGATTTTGGTTGTTTTGGGTTGATGAGAATTTCTGCCCAAACAACTTTCATCATGGTTTCGGTGATGAAAGAATCCTCGGTTTCAGGAACCTGGAGTGGAGCGTTGGAAGAGGATTTCTCCCCCTTCAAATCGTTGGGAGAGCCAGCCTTAGTCGACTCTTTAGAAGAGGCTTCACTCTCCTAGTCACCGTTGGTTTTCACACCCTCATCAGTAACTTTACCTTTACCTTCATCAGCATTCTTGCCTTGATTATCAACATCATCTTCGTCACCTTTGACATCATCATCATCATCGACTTCCTCACTACGAAAGACGGTTTCATCCTCTCGGTCTCACCAGAGGACGAGTGAGTAGGACTACCAGCATCTACATGGCTATCGGAAGCCGTAGCAGAAGTCGTGGATCACACGGGAGTAGCTTTAACCTTCTTTGAAACCTGAGCTGAAAACAAAGAGGGTAAGAAGAAGGAGAGATAATAGACCGCAAAGGAATAAACAAGCGCATACCAAGCTAACCAGTTGGCCGACAGGGGCTTGTCTTTTTATCTTAAGGGAAGAAGACCGAGCCCGGACGAAGTCAGCGGCACATTTCTGAACAAAACAAAACGTGAAAAGGGTCAGATGACCAACGCACATTGAAAGTAATGAGCAGAATGGTAACGATAACACTTACCACTAGACAACCAAAGAAATTCAGCTTCCAGGGAACGTAATCTCCAAATTTCTTAGGAGGGCCCTCTCTAGGCTTCAAGGGATCGTTATAGCTCCATCCATTAGTCCAAGGACCCACTATGACTAGCGGTGTGCGAGTCCAGAGATAATCATGGTCCGACCATAAGCGATCAGACTCAGGAAGATGTAGGTTATCGGAGCCAGGGACAAGCTTGATATCATTCACATCAATCTCATCCAGCAAATGAAACTCACCAGAGGCCTTTTGCTTTTCGGTCAAGTTCAGATGATGAACACTCAAGCTCCACGGCACCAGATTTTTCTTCGACGTGCTGTCAGTGTATGTCTTGTTAAAATTATTCCAAGTGTAGTGTTGATATAAATCTACAGGCACATAAAATTTTATGCCAGTCTAACCAAGGGCCCGTAGACTACACTCCTTCATCACTCGCCACGTATTCCCATTATACTACATAATAGCCCGATGATGAGATTTTTCAGACATGCTACGATTCGCAAGAACTTCCTGGAGGAATGGATGATCACGATCATACAGGGGAAGCCTCAAACCCGCCTTCAGCTGGCTCACAGAAGTGAGGAGATGCATGTCATCATAAGGGAACTACTTGATCATCTCCAATGTAAGATCATTGTGATCACTGTTAGTAAATAAAAGAAGCATGACACGTGGAAGAAGATCGAGATAGGAAGCAACTAAATTAAAAAGAGCGAGAACCACACAATCAATATTAAAAATATCAAATATCGAAAAGGCACGAAGCATCTGAGCAATGGATTGCATGAACGACACATATGATCGAGAAAGTTGAAGTACATCGAATAAAACAAACAGCATTAAATGATGGAAGATCGAAAAAGTAAGAATAATGATTACTTTTTTATCTTGATAATTGAGAAAGTAAAGGTAATAATTACTCCAACTATTTTAATGATCGAGATGATAGAAGTCTAAAAAGATAGGAAGACACGTGTCGAATATATAAGACATCGAACCAAGAAGCAATTAAAAGTGATCTGTCACTTAGTGATCGCACCAGATAAAAAAGGAAATACAAGAACGATGGGTACATCGAAATAAAATGGATCGAACCAAGGAAAAGGCAATCCAAGAATGACGACAAGACTGGATAAAATGACACGAGAGCATCGACCCAAAGTAGAATCGATCGAGGAACGATGACCAAACTGGAGAAAATGACACGTTGCACAAAGTGGGACCCAGTAAATAAATCTATAAATAGAAGAAGCCAAACAACAAAGAAGGGGTGGGGAAAAAATAGGAAGAAAAACCTCAGAAAGAAAGAGAAGATATTTTTAGGTATGAATCTAGGAGAAGTAATTATATTATGGAAGGATTATTTGTACTTAATTAATCAATTTGTAAAAAGGATAGCTCAAAGATGTTAAATTTGAGTAATCATATACATCGTACAGAAAAGATTTTATGTTTGGCACAGAGGTGATTTTATAAAATCAATACAAAGATATTTGGGTGTTACTCGATTTCAACTTTAAATTGATATGTGAGAATATGATTAGTTGTTTAGTCGAAAAGATTTTTTGGCCTAAACAATTTGGTGCTAGAAACAGGGACGATTAAAGGATTTATCCTACCTGATGAAGGAAAAAAGGTTTTAATTTCAAAAATAAGTCGTCCAAGAAATAAACATTTTTATTAAGAAAAGAACGGATTTGGTTGAAAAAATTTAAAAGAAAAAATTGGAAGTATTCAATTTTGCAAGATACAAAAAGTGAAAAGTTTATCTACATAAGCATGTTTATTTGACATGAAAAATGTTTGAAAAGATAGTTAAGAATATGAAACGAAGGATTTTATGAATTAGGAAAAAATCAGATTTGTGATAGGAAGAATTCACAGTTAAAGCAATAAATAGGATCTCTTATGATTTTGATGTGTAAGAGTTCATTTGACTGATTTTCTGAGATATTTTTAGATATCAAGCAAGGAAAGCAATCAGCAAGGCGAAGAATAGTTAAGAAACAACAGGATCTGAAAATTATGTCTCAAGACGCTAATTCTGGGAACCAAAATGGTAATGAAGACTGGGAGAATAGACAGGAGGAAGGAAGAGAACCAGGACAACAGCAAAGTAACGAGGGAAATCATACCCCAAATCAAGAATTAACACCAAATACAGTGGTTCAGAATTACTCTTCAGATCATGGGAGTTCTCAAAGAAGAATGCAGCAAATACAGGATTTATTAGAAGAAATAAATGAAATGGGAGAGGAGCAAAAAGCAAGCAACCATCGAATTGAATTACTTGCAACCGAAAATCAAGTTTTAAAAGATGTAATTCAGAGAAAGCCAAGACCAGCTGTGACAAAAATACGGAATCAGGAGGTAATGTCAAGTAGACAAATATCGAGAAGTGAACAACGGAATCCAGATCAAAGAATGGTACTATTACGATCGACATCTCGAGTAAGAAGGCAACAAGAAAAAGAGATTTTACGAACCCAATGGGAAACATGCTTGGAAACGATGGAACAAATGAAAGAAGAAATTAAAGGATTAAAAAATAAAGAGGGGGAAAAAATAGGAAGAAAAACCTCAGAAAGAAAGAGAAGATATTTTTAGGTATGAATCTAGGAGAAGTAATTATATTATGGAAGGATTATTTGTACTTAATTAATCAATTTGTAAAAATGATAGCTCAAAGATGTTAAATTTGAGTAATCATATACATCGTACAGAAAAGATTTTATGTTTGGCACAGAGGTGATTTTATAAAATCAATACAAAGATGTTTGGGTGTTACTCGATTTCAACTTTAAATTGATATGTGAGAATATGATTGGTTGTTTAGTCGAAAAGATTTTTTGGCCTAAACAATCACCATAAAAAGAAATCTCAAAGCGCTAGAGCCCGAACTCCTCTTTGATCTCCTTCAATGAAAGATGAGGGTAACTTATTTGGGGTTCAGCTCTCGACCCTCATCATGGGTAACAGTCGGCGCTGCAGGAATAGCGGCTAGAAGATCATGAAGCGGAGTCCCGTTACGATCGCGTTCCATACCGGAAGGAACGACGATCATCAAAGGACGCTCAGAACCACGGGGAGAGGCAGAAGCGGAAGAATCATGGACACGTTTTGAACAGGATGCGGCGTGATGTTCACGACTTACGATCTTCTCCTTTGAAGATTTGTCACGATCTACGGACTTATCATGTGCGATCTTACCCTTTCCGCTAGGAGGCCTCGAGACGGCATATTTGGTTCTCTCGGGCTGTTTATCTTCTTTAACCACCGCCCGTGACGGATGATCGGAAGAGTTCACGCTTGATTTACCACCACTTCTAGTAGAGCTAGTCATGATTTCTACAAAGAACGAAAAAAATTAGAATTATAACCCTAGGTCCATTCGTGAAAGGAGAATGGCGACGATCGGAATAACATAGAAGACACCGTAAAGATACCAAAGGAGGGCAAAAATCAAGCATAAAGGCAATTAAACAGCAAATTGATCAATTCAGACCAATGTAGTCTATACCGGATTTCGGTTCGTACCGGTCGAGAGCGATACACTGGTACGCCTTTGTACCAGGGAAATTTCGGTTTTAAATATCGGCGAAATATCGGTCCATATATTTTATACCTATAATTTTATGAAAAAATACTAGTTCACATTTTATAACTATAGATATATTTTAACACGTTATAACAAACGTTTTTTCACAAAGTTTAGAAAGAAAAACTAGTACTCATCCAAAATATATAGATCCATAGATTTCATACAAAGCTCAAACTGGAAACACAAGAGAAACAAGAACAACTTCAAAGTTCACCGTCTAAAGTGCTAATTAAACAAGGATATTACAATTCTAATCAAGATCATTAGATTCATTATAGATATCATCATATGTATTAACTCCATCACAGTCATCACCAAGTAGTCCTCTATCAGTGTCCAACATCAATTGATCAGTATCATATCCATCAAGGTCAGTGTCAGTTGGATAATTAGACTTACTTCGAGAACTACGAACTGGCCCACTTACTTCACCAACATTCTCCTGCAAATCATCCAAAGTTACATTATCACCTTCCACGGCCAAGTCATCCAAATTTTGTGGATCCAACCATTCATCATTTTCATCATGTTCATCCAGAAAAATAGGATCACGAGCTTTCCCATCATCGTTATATTGTTGGATTTCTTTGTATCGACGTTGCAATTTCTTGTTATATTGGATAAAGACACTATCATTCAATTTATGTTGTTTTATGCGATTTCGTTTCTTTGAGTGGAACTGAAATACGAAAACAGATGACATAATAGATAGTAAGCAAATGACAGAATAAATATGTGTATTTCAGTATGACAGACAGACAGACAGAACTAAAGCAGACAGACAGACAGACAGACAGACAGAACTAAGACAGACAGAACTAAAACAGACAGAACTAAAATAGACAGTAAGCAGAACTGTTATAGCTTATGGTTCAGTAGAGGGTGTATCTTTGGTTTGTGTAGAAGATGAAGGAAACAATGAGCCACATGTAGAGGGTATAGTGCATGAATTGGATGCATTAGAAGAATCCATAATCACCTGATTCACAACCTAAAGTAACAATATTAAAACAAAACAATTTAATATAACATTTTAATTAATTGAACATTTAATTCAACAAAACAAATGTACATTTCTGAATTACATCAGTTTCTAAGTAGACTAACAAGTACTTTTGGAGGTTACAGGGAAAAAAAAACCGTAAGCAAGGTAAAGAACTAAAATATGGCAGGAAATGATCAAACTGGCTAATATCAGACAAGAATTAAAGTGAATGTAAATTCATCTTGAGCATTCAAAGACAAAGCTTAAGAGGTGGAAAGTAGATAAAACATGAAGGTTCTCTAGACTTGAGCAAAAGGGATATATCTAGCTTATCAGATAATACACATGGAGCAGAAAGACTTAGGCAGGCAGACTACAACTAGCAAATAAAAACTAAAACTCAGGGAGGAATTATATTTGAGTAGACAATAATTAATATCAGCCATTATAAGGTAGCATGCAATAATCATTAACAACCATACAAGCATACATAGTCATACAAGCAAACATAAAAGGTGTACACAATGATCATACAAGCAATGATATTAGAGCAAAAATCTACAAACACAGAGCACAATTGAAAGCTCATACTCACAAGGGAAGTTGCAATCTGCACATCAAATACAGAGCAAGTTAAGTTATATACAAGTGAAGTTAAGCCAACTGCATACCAGAACAAGATTGTAAGCAAAACAGATTAAGACATTTACACTAAACTACTTGTTGAATCAATGAAAACACCAGAAAAAATAACCAAACCATTATCCAAATATTGGGTTTTTAACAGAATCATATATTGGGTTTTAAACAGAAACAGGGAACCTTAAATTGTGAATAATTAAAGAGAACAAAAATTGGGTAGAAAATCTAATCAAAGGTTAATACTAAAACAAAAAGTAACAAATTGGAAGAAGAATACCTATTAAATTCGTGGGAAGAGATTAAAAAGAGGTGGAAGAAGAAAAAGATGAGGAACCCTGCTAATTAACAGGTTAGATGAGATTGGGATGGAGGTGTTGAAACAAACGCGTTGGGGGGTTATGTTCCAACGTAAATGGAAGAACAATTGAGAATCTCTAACGACCCAAAGAAAAACCAGAGAGATTGAAGAGAGAAATGAAGAGATAATTGAAACGATGGAGGCACAGCAGAGAAATAAAGAGAGAAGAAGGATCAATAGCCTTTATTTTTCTCTAGCGAATCCGGATCGTTGGATTTAATTCTCCCTAATCTAACGGACAAAAATTTATGTTTCGGAAATATCGGTTAAACCGGTATTGGTACATATTGGACGATTTTTCGGTCAAATACCGTATCGCCGGTATGGTGTATTTCGTTTCGGTTGATACCCGATACCGGTAAAACCGGCGAAATATCGGTCGTACCGGCCGGTATGGACTACACTGATTCAGACTCATCAGAAACATTAGTAAGATCTTAAACTCATTACCCTATGGATGTAAGCTTCGACTGAATCATGTTAAATCACTTGTGTCATTTACATTATCAGTACTTTACATTGCTAGTTACTTATGATTTATTATTCTATCACATTTACTTTGTTTGTGCAAATAATTTTATTTATGCGTACTGTAAACTTTGCTAGATCCACTAGTTGAGTTTTTAACGGTTACACTATTATTTGTTTGGGTATCTTACACTATTATTTGTTTGGGTATTAACTGAGGTATGCATTAGAAATATTAATTGTATGGTAACCAAAAATGGTAATGTTGTGCACTCCTGCATCACTATTAATGATCAAATAATGAATTTTTTGCCTCTTGGTTGTGTATTTGATTATATTTTATTGGGCCTCACCAATGATGTTATTTTGATAATTTAACTTCAGATTCTGCAATGACATTGTTGGTTGTAGCTTATAGATGCTTTGGATTTCTTTGTTGTAATCTAGGTGTGGATAGCCTAAAATGACGAGAAGGGAAAAATAGAAATTTTATCTTAGAAATATGCCCAAGAAAAAAATATAGTAAGAATAAGTCAAGAGAAAAATATCCAAAAAAAATAGTAAAAGTGGCCGGAGAGGGTGATAGGGAGGTGACATAGTAGATAAAATAGAGGAAATGAAGAATAAGGAGGAGTGGCGCATAGCATTGGTGTATATTGGGCGCAAGAGGAAGAGAGAAGAAAATGGAAAAAGAGTAGTAAGAGAGAAAGACGGAGGCGCACAGCATTAGTATATGTTTTGTGCATAAAGAATAAGGCAAGAGTACATGGGTAAGGTGGATAAAGTCATGAGTATGTCTCGTGAGTCAAAATGCTGATTGAGTAAACCGTTGAAGTATGGCACTCACTCACTGTTTACATCAGAAGTAAACTACACATTAGCAGTGAGGTGAATATATAAAGTAGTAAGAAAATAAGAATGAAAGAAGTAATGAAAATGAGAAGAGGGAGTGCGCACGGCATATCCCAATGTTATGCGCATATGACGTTAATAAAATAAAGTTAGAGAATAAGAGGGAAAGATGTTATACTAGGCAAACTGGTGAAGTTGGTAGTTTGGTGAAGAACATTTAAGTAATAAAAGACATGGGTATGTTTGTTTTTAGCCAAGCTGTTGCTGATTGAGTGGACTATTATGCTGCGACACTTGTTTGATCCATACACATTAAGTGGACTATTTGGTGGACTATTGAGTTTAGTTGGGTGGACTATTGAGTTGGAAAAGAAGTGAAGTGGGAAATGAGAATTGATAAGGTGCGCACAGCATACCCAATGTGCGCACATGATGATGGTAAGGGGTAGGACATGTATTGAAATTAATTAATTAATAAAGATATGAATGTGTCTGGTGGTCAAAGTTGTTGTTGGCAATAAGAGAATTGTTGCAATTCGCGTTAAACAGTGTTATAGTCGCTCGTAACCGCAACATGAGAAGTAATAAAATAACGCAAAGAAAAAGATAAGATAAGAACTGGCACACGTGCCATTGTAACTCGATCCCGTGTGTAAGATATGGACACCTAAAAGAAATATATTAAGGTTGCTGATATCTAACCTACAGGCGCCGAGAAAGACGAAGATGGTGATAGAGACATGTGTATACACAGGATGCGAAGTTTAAGGTGAGAGATTAAAAAAGATAAGGTGTTCTCTATCAATAATCAATTCTCTATTACAAATAGTCCTGCAAAAGGCTAATAAAAAGAAAGTTCTAATTCTGCTATAAAGAAAAATCATGTGTACTATACTTTGAATCAAATTTTATACCCATTATATTTTACTCTAATTTCATTTGGCGACTTCACTGTACTTTGATTCCAGAGATATGACATAAAGGGTATAGGACCAATGGACAATACTATACCACTAAATCCACAGGTAAAAAAAGAAATTATGGCAAACCAACTCATCCAAGATACCATACCACCACACTCAGAAATAGCAAAAGCATTGGCAGAGTTGCAAGAGACGGACCAACGTCGACAGGCTTTGGTGGTGCACATTGCATCATTTACCCCTCCCCTGCGAATGAAGAACTGTTGGGAGACGGTGAGGACCATGGTGCTGAAGGGTCACCAAGAAAATAGATGGACATGGAAACCAAGGAATGACACATCAGTCTACACCACAAGAATCAACCTGAAGAGATTATATAAGCCACGCTAAGGTCTCGGATGATGACATGGAAATGTTGAAGTACATTGAAAATCGATATGGATTTAAAGCAAACTCCCGCTGCTACCCAATCCAATCACCATTAACACCAGGGAATGACCTAAGAGAGGGATATCATCTTATGTGCCTCAATACATACTTCAGAAACCTCTGCAAGGCGAGTATGCCGAGTACAATAAGACTTTACAGGAAGAGACACAAGTGGTTGAGTACATTGAGGAAGACTTTACCCTTTATGCAGGACATAGAACCATGCCACCACAATGTAGAAGGTGGTCCTCAGGCCGATGGAGGATTATGACACCAAACCACATAAAAAGACATGAAAGAGCTCTCACCAAGGTATGATTCAGGTGGAGGGATGATTAGCATTTATGTGTTGGAAACTGCTATTAATGGTGAAGATGTCGCTAACTGACAATGTTCAAGAGTTGAAGTTGTTAGTACCAAAAAGCTGCTCTAACACGTGGCAGCAACGTCAGCGTAGCTCAGCATTTCCGCTACCCATAGTGTCCCGATACACCAGTCCGAAGTGCAACTAGTCCGAACCATGGACCACACTCAAAGTCCGAAGCCCGACAAGAAAGCCCAGGCCATGCAAGAAAGACAAGCCTAGCGCTCCCGATGTCCCGATCTCATAAGTGACGTCATCAGCGATGTCATCGTCCCGATCCCTATCCGAAGTGACGTCATCATCATCCCGGTCTCGAAGTACCGTCCCGGTCACCAGCGACGTCATCAGCGACGTCATCATCATCACGTCTCGGTCCCGTTCCAGCTGGTGCCCGATCCATCTCGTCCCGACCATGCTGTCCCGAACGTGCTGTCCCGATCCGGTCAATCCCGATAGACTTGGATGAACACATGGAAGCATTAGAGAGTGAGAGAGTAGACAGGTGGTCAC
>JAJJMC010015859.1:9012212-9035578 GCA_023531435.1 Papaver californicum | reverse complement strand
AATGAATCAATAATATCCCTCAATACTTCACTACCCGTGGATGTAAGTCATTAAGGGCTGAACCACGTTAAATCCTGTGTGCAATTTCTTCTTTTCTTTTGTTAATTTGAGTGATGATTTTGGTTGTTTTGGATGTGAGAATTTCAGCCCAAACAGAAGTCTCAAATAAGAGCAAACAAATTAATTACCTCTATTGAGTTACAGAAAAGAGCACCAGCACTTGCACCACCAGTTCGGGCCACAACAGTATTTTCACATCTCTATGCAGAAATAGAGTCAAGACAATGAAGACGAGACAGTGAAGCACCTGCTCGCCACAACCACTTAAAATATTATTAATTCTTGAAGTTTACATGGAAGCAAGCTATGATAATGATTCAAAAAAAAAAGTTACCAACTAGGCATATAGCTCTACGGGGTGCATCATCAAATGTACAAGAACCAAGTATAATTGCGCTAAAAGACTCTGGAACCGCGTAGAATTCGAGCGTCACCAACATATGTCACAATTTAAATAATGGCACACGTGGGAGACGCTTAAACACAAGATGTCACTTACTATCACCCCCCTACTTTCAAGAAAAAGGAACACACTGCATTGGCAACCCTTTCAAGAAAACGTATCTTACTGATGACAAGACCGATTCTCATTATCGCCCAGCTAAAACCAACAACCCCCTGTGCTCGTTAGTTAGTTTCTAACAGGTTGAGTTGTCAGCCTGTAACATAAATATAACAACACCCACATCTTGTACAAACCAAGTGTTACCCTCCTTGAATGAATATATGGGACGTCATATACCTGCGACACAAAGTCAAATAGCATTATAAGCCACACAAAAGTCATCACTGTCAACGGAAAGACTACCACTCACCGCCTCCATCCCAATCTTTTTAAATATATCTCTTACAAGACTACAAAACACATCCAGTGCTTCGAGGGAATCAATTTTCTGACGAAAGTGTAATGACAGCATGTAGAACATGCTTCTCATATCAACCATGGTACACCCTTCCCAAAAGTCACCGATATATATGTTTGGACAAAAATTCTCATCAACCCAAAACAACCAAAATCATCAACAAAATTTAAAAGAAAATAGAAGAAATTGTACACAGGATCTAACGTGGTTCGGCTATGAATAGTCTACGTCTACGGGTCATGAAATTGAAGGGTTTTTTATTGATTAAGAATTTTGGTTACAGATACAAGATGCTCCATTGGAGCTCTGATTTTTTCAGAGATCAGTCTTCCCCTTGGAGAAGAAGCCGACCCTCCTCTCCGTTCTTTTCTCTTCTCTTTTAAAGGAACGGATCAAAAATTCTTGGTGATGTGGCTCCTTCTAGTGATGTGGCACCTTCTTGTGCAGCCACATGTCCACTCGCTCCCTTCCTAATACTTCCACGTGGCCCCTCCCTATCCGTCCATCTGTCCACCTTATCTTCTTATCTAGCTTTCCCTCAAACGGTCTGATTGGCTTGCGGGATTGGGTCGCGGATCTGGCTTGCGGACCTGGCTTGCGGAAAATGAAAATGATCTTCCTGCGGGACTGGTACGATCCATGCTTCGGACCTTGGTATGATCCATGCTTCGGACCTTGGTACGATCCATGCTTCGGTCCACGCTACGGAACTGAGCTTCGTTGCGAGAATGATTGTATCGGGATGTCCGCGCTTTGGACTTTGAGTTGGTCCGGACTTTGAGTAGCGGGACATCTGTGTTCCACACTTTGACTGCGCTCCGGACTTTCAGTGGGGTCCATGGTTCGGACTAGCTGCACTTCGGACTGGTGTATCGGGACACTGCGGGTAGCGGAAATGCTGAGCTACGCTGACGTTGCTACCACGTGTTAGAGCAGCTTTTTGGTACTAACAACATGCCCCCTTTTCTTGAGAGTTGTTTTGAAGAAAAACTCTTAAGAAAACAACTTCTCGTCTCGTCCGAACCATAATGTGGTGGTTGATGTTGCTTATGCTTTTTCATTTTATGTTACATTTTTGTTCCTGCAAAATAAAATTTTGTATATATATATATATATAGATATTGATCGTTAGTTTTTCACCACAAGATTCCTTTGAACCCTGGGTTGGAATTTTTTGCAATGAAGCACCTCCTTCCACGGAGTTATGACATTCGGGATGACATTCGGGATGACATTCGGGATCCCACACATACGAAACAAACCCGAGCCAGGGGTAACATACAGGGTTGGTCCCGAACATACCCTTCTTGTTTGTATTACAATTGTGTCGCCAATCGTAGGCGCTTTCCAGAATAAGGTATTCCTGGAGTATTTTTTATCAAGACTCTTTCATGGGTTCTGCGACCCAATAATCTTATCATGTCTCCTAGCCACGGAGCTCGGCAGGAACACACGCCTAATTTATCTCGGGCATAGAATAAATTATGTGTGATCCATTATTTTATTAAGACTCTTACATGGGTCCCCTCTTTGGGGATGTATCCACTAGTCTTATCTTGTCTCCTGAACAGAGAAATATCGGTAAGAAATATACCTGAAATGTAGATGAGAAGTATATTTGGAAATCATCCAGATATTTCTCATTTCCCATTTCTTATTTAAGACATATCCCATATTCTTCTATATACATGAGAAGCATATGTAGAAACAAAATATGAAATATATATTTTAAATAAGACATAATAAATATCCAGATGAAATATCATTTTATTCCGAAGTAATCGTTGTTTGAGAGATCAGAAGTATACGAATGTAGAAGTATTCGCCTTCCGAAAATATTTGATGATAGGTTGAAAGAGATATACATTTTTGAATGATAATACTTGTAGGAGCGTTCAGATTGTTGCAAGAAGTATAAGAGGTATCGCCTTTCAAAGAAGTTCAGAATAAATTGAAGTATTTACTGAACATTCTCCGTGAAGTATGAGCCATTTGAAGTATCATTTCTTGAAGGCTCACTTAAGGTATTAATTGCTGCCTTATGTTAAGAAGTACAAGGCATATAACATAAAGTTGCGAAATATATTATTTCTATTTTAGCATTAATAAATTATTAAAATAAAATACATAATTGGCGTGCAGTATTTAACTCATTTCAGAGCTAGATATTTGATTTCTTTATAGCATGCCCCCCAGTGCATCATTATTGCATAGCTGCCGCATCTCTGAAGTGTCCTTCATAGGTATCTTCACACGCATAAAAATGTCACATTTCATAATATTAAATGGGTACAAGCTAAAAATGATTTTCATGCTTTTAATTAAATATCACTGTTAAATCTAATCAAACAAATTAGAATTTGTTCAGACTAAAAATTTATCATATCAATAGGTTTCTATGATTATGAGATTAATTATCATGATGCATGATATCACATACAATTCAGATGTTATTGAAAGCAATTAATCAATTCATATTGTATGACAAATTGAGAATTATTTTTAAATTTAAAATTGCTACTTCAAATAAGCAATTAATATTATGAACTTTATAATGAAAAATTAAAAAAGATAATGTATATTTATCTTTTAAAAAGTTTATGGGCCGGTATACGTCTTTTCTTATCTATTGAAGTTGTGATAATAATTATCTAGTTGTAATAATTTAATTTGATTATTATTATTATTATACATCATTTTTATTTATTTATTTATTTTATTTTTATTTTTATTATTATTTATTTCTTATTTTTTATTATTATTATTATTACTATTTTTATTACTATTTTTATTTTTATTATTATTATTTTTTATTTTTTTATTTTTTTATTAATAATTTTTCTATTTTTTATTTTTATTTTTTATTTTATTATTTTTTTGGCGAGATAACAAAGGAAATTTTATCTATTAATAATGAATGCTGCAAACAAAATTATAAGCAAAGAGATTTGAATTAAGCTAATTGGTCTGACTCAATTGAGTTGAATCAAACTCAGTGAGTCGACCCACTGAGAAGAAAATTCGACAGAGTCTTATCTGTTTTCTGGGTATTCCAGCCTAGTTCAGGCTATTTCAATCAGTTCTTCCCTGCATTTCATACAGGTTCATTCTAACAGAAATATAATATATCAAAACATTTCATTCATACAATAAAAATGACCCTACTACTCATGTTGTTGAGCAAATGAATTTAATTCATAAGTGCTAATACATCTATACAGGGCTTGAATGTAAATTCATATATATATAGAACTTTTGTCAAATCTCAAAGCATCAACAGTAAAAGGCAGCATGAGAACAAAAATTGATTTGTAAAAATATAATTCAAGAGAAAGCATAGAATTAAAGCATCAACTGCTTTGATTAGACCAAGCAGTCATACATTCTATATTGTACCAGGCAACAGGTCAAGTGAAAAACATAATTCAGGCATTCATAATTTAGTTTATAAAGTTTTTATGCTTCCTCATTAGTTAAATGTTTAAATCCAGCTAAGTAAAATCCTTTACCACAGATGGAGCTTAATTGAGTTTTATTGAATTGATTTAAACACCTGGCGCAAATGTGTGGTTCGAATATGAACTGACTGTAATACAAATTGGTGATAAAATGAAAGATATAGAGAGATGATAACTTTGCCTGTTATTCGCTCTGCCTTGTTATTAAAGACAACAGCATAGTTGCTCAGTTCAATTGGCAATGCACAAGGCAACTGCGATGCAGCGAACTTCTCAAGAACAGCAGCAGATTTGTTTATTGATGTTGATAGTATCTTGCTAAAGGATGCCAAGGCCCTAATAGTTCCTGAACTTAAATTTTCGTGCTCGGATAATTCTGGCCTTCCAGAGGCAGATCTTGGTAACACATTTTCTTCTCGACAGCATCTTGCACGGAGAGTTCCCTTGATGCCTTATCGCTGTGCAGTGCTTTCGGATCATGCCATATGTATCTCATGTTGATTTCTTTCCCCCTAACATGTGACTTAATGATAAAATAAAAAATAACTCCAATTCAAAGTATCAGATGGGTAATATAGATGCCCTTACAGACTACACATTTAGAAACTAAATTCATCACCTGTTGATTTCTAGCAACAGACTAAAAATATCAGTACCTATTACTTTCATGCAATAGACTGTAAATGTAATAATTCATGTATATTTATTTGTAAAAAACAGGACAGATATGCTACATTGTTGCATATATGAATTTGATTCTAAATGATTCGTTAACATGCAGGTAGTATACATATTGGACTAAGAAAATAAATCCTTTGAGATTAGTGATACTCAACTTGCATTTCTCACAAGAAAATTGTTAGTGAACAAACATGAATTTAACATTGTCTTCATGTCAAAGATTCATATATATGCAAATATGCAGCTATATAAGTTAACTGGACTTAAAGCAATCATAAAGAGCTATTTAACATTGTCTTCATTTATAACAACATGTATTTCTACAATACAGATTCAAGAGTCTGTAGGAGTGCATGGATTATACTCACAGGATGATTTAAATTACCTGTTTATTAGCTATAACAGATTTAACAACTCTTATATTCAGTCTTACAGGTATATTTCTCATGTAAAGTGACTTAACTGTATTCATTAATGGGCTAATATTGCTCATTAGGTCTCTGAGATTGAGATTTAAAAGATTGAAAACAGATACTAGCATTATCAGTTCAATAAGAAACAGCTTCAAATGGTGTAGGTTTGGTCACTACTTGCTGTAACATGCATCAGGTATTTAAAAGTCTGTTAGAGCAGTTAAGAATAATAACACTAGGTTCTTAAGCTTTATGAGCTTGAAGTAAAATTTATAGCTCATACTCATGCTTAAACAGCCGATACTTAGCTCAACTCTGTGATTGGTTGAAGTTGTTGCAATTGATTAGTTAAAGCTGCTGCAATTGTTGTTGGAGCAAACTTTACCACTCATTTTGTTTGAGCTAATTCTGCTAGAGAAGATCTGAAGCATTCTCAGGTTGTGACATCTGATGGAGACCAAGCAAAGTCATGGAAAATGCTTGGTGAAATAGTTTACTCTGTCATCCTTGAAGTTTAGTAATCATTTTATCGATGATGCCTTCATTAGACTTCTGAGATACTGTCGTCCTAACTTTCCAAATTGGAAGGAGTTGAGCGATTAAAGCATTCCGGCAAACTTTGACTGCTTGTCTGAGCTAGTGGAGCCTGAACAGACCTTATCATGTTTAGTAGTATCAACTTCCCAATTCCTGCTACCTGGCTTCTTTGGCGCAGAACCTTGTGATTGATTAGCCGCCTAAGAAACGCAAAATCCTGCATTCTTTGATTGTATGCACGTACATCTTGCTCATTTCCTATTGAAGGGCCCAACATCCCCACTTCTCATGAAGTATTGACATTCACATTCGCCAAGTCTCTCAGGGAACTCATCAGTGAGCATCTTTCTGCTGATGACGGTAAAGCTTGGACCCATCTGTTTTCCTGATGGAATTGTTCTTGAACGGAGTCGACGCTGAATTGATATTTCCTTTCGGTGAATATACTGAACCCATAAAATGCTCTCAAAGAAGCTGACAGATCTAAGTTGTGCTCTTAAAGAGCTATCGTATGCAGGTGTTGGTGCCTTGCATAGAGACTTAATTATATGTCTGCCACCTTTTTCGGTGCTTTGAAGACTTCTTGCTTGCCATCATGTAAATTGCTTCTTGTTAGAGCTTCTAGTACAGTTGTACATATTTAGCTTGTGCTGCCAATCCCTTACAGCTATACACCCTTGCCTTCTTCTCGTCTGGTTAGCACATGGAGAAGAACTGAAAATCTCGATTGCACAGCCGAAGTAATGATGAGGAAAACCATTTTGTTGATGTATTTCCTGTTCTCTGTTTAGCATCCTTGGAGTGATTAAAATCAGAACCGAAACATGACCCATTTTTCCTCTTGCTTTTCTCCATTGTTGGATTGTGTTCTTCTTGATTATTAATCACTTGATCATCACCTCCTTCTATACCTGGCAAAGCTGAATCTCTCATTCATGCATTTCTTCAAGTATGTTTCGTGCAATTCTGCAAATGGTTCTAGCATAAAATTGGTCGTGATTTTACTCATGCAGTCCTTCCCTGCATAATTCACTACAATTCCATTCATAGAAATCGTTCACATAATCATAAAAACTGTAGCAGTTTATTTATAAAGAAAAAATGAACCAAACCGATGAGAAAAGTTCCCAAATCAATTTAGAATTTTAATTAAATGAGTTTGTAAAACATGATTCGAGTGTTGTAAATTTGAAAAGGAACCTTATTTTGAGATGAGATTTTCAGAAGAAAAATTGTTTACAAGTTTTAAAATCGGATGTTGCAAATTTGTGACATTGAATGGATACATGGCAAAAAATCCCCAAAAAACCTTATCAATAGAATTCCGATTTTGTATACAAGGAAAAAATCCCCAAATCAACCAAATTTTTGACATTGAATTTTTTTTTTTTAAAAATTCATTAAATGGGTTTGTAGAGCAAGATTAGGTTATTACAAATCTGTAACCAAAAGTTATTTTGAACCAAAGTTTTAGAGAAAATCATGGGTCTTTGTTGAAGAACAAAGTCGTGGTATTTATAAAAATTCTTCCTGACCTTTTGTTTTAAAACTTCAAATTGAAATATTTGAAAATGAAATCCAATGGATTAAAAGGAAACTCATCCTTTTTGGAGTGATTGATGATGTAGACTCTTTTGATTCTCTCTTCGCTGCCATTTCTTCAACTCTGTTTCTATTGTTCAGCTACTGTTTCCAAGCTGGATAGTTTCTTTGAACATCATCAAGCTTTGATTCACCTCAGGTAGGATAAATCCTTTCCTCAATCCCTGTTTCTAGCGCCAAATTGTTTGGGCAAAAATTCTCATCAACCCAAAATAACCAAAATTATCAACAAGATTCAAAAGAAAATAGAAGAAATTGTACACAGGATTTAACGTGGTTCGGCTATGAATAGCCTACGTCCATGGGTCATGAAATTGAAGGGTTTTTTATTGATTAAGAATTTTGGTTACATATACAAGATGCTCCATTGGAGCTCTGATTTTTCAGAGATCAGTCTTCCCCTTGGAGAAGAAGCCGACCCTCCTCTCCGTTCTCTTCTCATTTAAAGGAACGGATCAAAAATTCTTGGTGATGTGGCGCCTTCTAGTGATGTGGCACCTTCTTGTGCAGCCACATGTCCACTCTTTCCCTTCCTAATACTTCCACGTGGCCCCTCCCTATCCGTCCATCTGTCCACCTTATCTTCTTATCCAGCTTTCCCTCAAACGGTCTGATTGGCTTGCGGGATTGGGTCGCGGATCTGGCTTGCGGACCTGGCTTACGGGAAATGAAAACGATCTTCCTGCGGGACTGGTACGATCCATGCTTCGGACCTTGGTACGATCCATGCTTCGGACCTTGGTACGATCCATGCTTCAGTCCACGCTACGGAACTGAGCTTCGTTGCGGGAATGATTGTATCGGGATGTCCGCGCTTCGGAGTGTGGTCCGGACTTTGAGTAGCGGGACATCTGTGCTCCGCACTTTGACTGCGCTCCGGACTTTCAGTGGGGTCCATGGTTCGGACTAGATGCACTTCGGACTGGTGTATCGGGACACTGCGGGTAGCGGAAATGCTGAGCTACGCTGACGTTGCTACCACGTGTTAGAGCAGCTTTTTGGTACTAACAATGTATATATATATAGAAGTGTCTGAAAGAGGAATAATCATCGATGGAAGATGTAAGCACGACGTTCTTTTAGTTCTTCTTCGAAGTCTCTCCTGTATAATCTCTATATATCGATGACGACAAATGGATTCAATGAAAACATAGTCGAAATTCTCAACAGAAAAGACAAAATCAGTTCCATGTATGCTCATCGTGCGCTCTAGCCGTCACCAACTTACTCAAAATCAATTGGCAATAAATGGAGTGGTCCTTTCATATTATATTTTAAGTTTATTATAGGGATATTAGTAATGTGGGAGTATTATCCTTCACATGACCCCTCACGTGTAGGGCACTCTCTGTGGGCCTCTAACACGTGAACATTATATGTACGGGTAGCCGTTGAGCTTACTCTCGTACGGGTCTGGCTATGATACCATGTTAAAGTCTGCGGGCATCCAACTCAAAACCAATTGGCAATAAGTGGAGTGGCCTTCCATATTATATTTTAAATTCATTATGGGGATATTATCAATGTGGGACTATTATCCTTCACACGCCCCCTCACGTGTAGGGCACTCTCTGTGGGCCTCTAACACGTGGACCATTGTATGTACGGGTAGCCGTTGGGCTTACTCTCGTACGGGTCTGGCTCTGATACCATGTTAAAGTCTGTGGGCATCCAACTCAAAACCAATTGGCAATGAGTGGAGCGGTCCTTCCATATTATATTTTAAGTTTATTATAGGGATATTAGCAATGTGGGACTATTGTCCTTCACACGCCCCCTCACCAATAGGGCACTCTCTGTGGGCCTCTAACACGTGGACAATTGTATGTACGGGTAGCCGTTGGCTTATTCTCGTACGAGTCTGACTATGATACCATGTTAAAGTCTGCGGGCATCCAACTTAAAACCAATTGACAATGAGTGGAGTGGCCCTTTCATATACAATGTGGGACTATTATCCTTCACACTTTATACATTGGTCTACTCAAACTCGTATAATAGCTAAGCTCATTACAATTATTATTATCAAAGAAAGTGTTAGTAGATGGGAGGATGCCACGTAGCAAAAAAATCAAGAATTATACTTCCAACAGTCAAGGGAGAAAATGGTTAGGTGTACACGATCACATTTCATACCTACTCTACATCCAAAAAAAAGAAACGAAAGCGGTGAGAATACACCAAGATTGGTGTTGCTTGCTTTAATACAAAAGAAAGCGAAAAACGATGAGAATACACCAAGACTGGGTGTTGCTTACTTTAAAATGAAATAAAGCAAAAAGCGATGAGAATATACCGAGACTGGGTGTTGCTTGCTTTAAACGAAAGAAAGCGAAAAGCGATGAGAATATACCAAGACTCGGTGTTGCTTGCTTTAGAACGAAAGGAAACAAAAAGCGATGAGAATACACTAAAACTGGGTATTGCATGCTTTAGAACGAAAGAAAGTTAAAGCGATGAGAATACACCAAGACTGGATGTTGTTTGCTTTAGAACGAAAGAAAGTGAAAGCGATGAGAATACACTAAGATTGGGTGTTGCTTGCTTTAGAACGAAAAAAAACGATGAGAACGACCCAATGTCCGCCTACCAATAAGGGGGGCGATATTTGGGATATACACAAGAATGGGTGTTGCCTGTTTTAGAAAAAAAAAACGAGAACATCTCAGAACGAGAAGAGCTTAAACATACACTACAGTATGAGAAAACACCCACACAGGGTGAAAGAGACCATACATCTCATAAGAAAATGAGGGAAAGAGGAAAGAACCTAGATCCTTCACAAGACAAAACCCAAAATATACTCTTCCTTATGCGAAACACAAAAAATGAAAAAAAAAAAAATCTTTTCTCATAAAGGCCCAAAAGGTGGCTTACAAAGACAACTATTAGCATGACTTAGCACGGACTCTAACAAATGAGATCGCCAAGCATATGAACATAAACTCCCTTGACCAGTGAGGGCGCTGAATGTAAGAACAAGAAGTTTTCTCGACAAACAAGGGCGTTGAGAATAAGAGAAAGAAGCTCCTCTGACTAATGAGGTCACTGAGCATACGAACATAAAGCTCCTATGACAAATGTCTAAGTGCACAAGTCCATAACACGGTCGATACCAAAAGTAAGTCGCATCGTAGCAATACCAAAAGGGATAATTCAAACCTTCTCATAATATAAGTATCCAAAACGCATTCACCCACCATTGAGCGATACTAAGAACTTGAACACAAAAGAAACCGATAGAGGATCTAGTCGTCGTGGGAAAACCCATGCCACAACAACCAAAGTCTCGTTGAAGCAAAACTCGAAAAAAATAACAAAAAAACTTAAGTCTTCTTTTAACAAAGAATACAAGGTGCTCGGAAGTGCACTAATAAGAGTTGCTAAAACGACACGAACATTAATTACCCAAGTGAGGGAAGTATCCTTGCTCATGCATTTCACTAGAGTGTATATCCATACCAAAGATGAAAAAGGCTAATCACGCCTATACAACAACTACCATTCTCCAAAACTTGAATTAAGTATAAAACACTAACTATCAGTCAATAGATATGTTCCATTCATGAGGGATGAGCTTCTCGCATATGGAAGTGAATGCGTAGAGAGCAAAGTTTGGTGCAATGACTGGAGAAAGGTGATGGAAAGCGTTGAGGCAAGGTTTGCGTCATTAAGAAAGTGCGACTTGGGGACTAGGGGACTTACACCTAGTCATGATGGTAAACTACTATGAAGGGATGCTAGGATACAAACGATAAATTCGCAATACCACAACGCGAAAGTCTGAAACATAACTACTCCATACAAAGGGAACGCATGCACGAAGACTACGACTACGATGATTGGGAAATAATAGATATTATATCCATCCAGGCTACATCATGGAAGGCTGACTAGTACAGATAAACGAGATGATGAATAAGACGTGATCGCCCTTTTGGGTAGAGAGGTAGAGACTTTCTCAAAGATTCTATGAGAGGAAATAGAATGGAAGGAATATTTATAAGAGGAAGAAAGAAGTGGAAAGTAGCAGGTGACGGAGATCGATCACCACACTGCAAATAAAAATGAAATAAAGCTATAACTAGTAAAAATCAAATTGTCATTTTGCGGAAGGAACGTAAAGCTATGTGCAAAATACCATCTAATATGAACATGCAGTGTGGGGTAAAAATTATAATGCAATACTGGTTTCCATGTTACACGGGGGACTAAGTAGATGAGCATAAAAATGGAAGGCAGAAGAATTTCAAAGCATGTAACTGATGTATAGCCTGACATCTCATTAGACAGGGATTTAATATAGATACCCCAAAATAATAAAATAGGTAAAATGGAAATTCTATTTAGAAATATGACCAAGATCAAGAAATGGTAAAAATAAGTCAAGAAAAAAATAGTAAAAGTGGACAGAGAGGGCAGGGAGGTGACAGTAGTAGATAAAATAGAGGAAAATGAAGAATAAGGAGGAGTGGCGCATAGCATTGGTGTATATTGTGCGCAAGAAGAAAATGGAAAAAGAGTAGTAAGAGAGAAAGACGGGGACGTACAGCATTAGTATTATGTTGTGCGCATAAAGAATAAAACAAGAGTACATGGGGTAAGGTGGATAAAGTCATGAGTATGTCTCGTGAGTCAAAGTGCTGATTGAGTAAACCGTTGAAATATGGCACTCACTCACTGTTTACATCAAAAGTAAACTACTCATTAGTAGTGAGGTGAATATAAAGTAGTAAGAAAATAAGAATGAAAGAAGATGAGAAGAGGGAGTGCGCACGGCATACCCCAATGTTGTGCGCATATGACGTTAATAAAATAAAGTTAGAGAATAAGAGGGAAAGATGCTATACTAGGCTAACTGGAGAAGTTGGTGTAAGTTATTTTTGAACTACATAACAATTATATGTGCATATATTTATATGTGCATAGAAAATATACATATGTGCATATATTTATATGTGCATAGAAAATATACATGCTGATAATATTGATATTGAATCTAAGTAATCTTTCTAAAATATTTTGTTACATAATATTTTATGGAACTCTCGGTTTTTTTCTCTTCACCTTTTATGTAATGAGTTATAAATTTTTAAACATAATATTGATGGGTATTGTGTTCCATTTATAGGTAGAGAAAGGATCAAGTTTCTAGAATTTTTTAATATTATCTTTTAGTTCTCAACCGTCCATCAAGAAAGAATTAATAAGGTAATAAAACCTTATAAAAACCTAAGATAGTAATTTCTTATAAAAATATAAAATGTCAAACAATATCTTGATTAATCTAGATTGTTTATATGGACCAAAAAGATATTTCTAACCGTGTAAAAATAATCTTACGGTTGGTAGTAAGGTGAAGAACATTAAGTAATAAAAGACATGAGTATGTTTGTTTTTAGTCAAGCTGCTGCTGATTGAGTGGACTATTATGGTGCCACACTCGTTTGATCCATACACATTAAGTGGACTGTTTGGTGGATTGTTGAGTTTGGTTGGGTGGACTGTTGAGTGAACTATGTAGTAACAGTGAAGTGGAAAATGGGAATTGATGAGGTGCGCACAGCATTGGGTATGCCGTGCGCACATGATGATGGTAAGGGGTAGGACATGTTTTGAAATTAATTAATTAATAAATACATAAATGTATCTGGTGGTCAAAGTTGTTGGCAATAAGAGAACTGTTGTTATTCGCGTTATACGGTGTTATACTCGCTCGTAACGCAACATGAGAAGTAATGAAATAATGCAAGGAAAAAGATAAGATAAGAACTGACACACGTGCCACTATAACTCGATTCCGCATGTAAGATATGAGCACCTAAAAGAAGTAAATTAAGGTTGTTAATACCTAACATACGGGCGTCCAAAAAGACGAAAATGGTAATAGAGACAAGTGTATGAACAGGATGCGAAGTTTGAGGTGAGAAACTGAAAAATAGTTTTGGAAAAAGCTGATAAAGAGAAGGTTCTAATTCTACTATAAAGGGAAAAATCTTGTGTACTATTCTCCGATCAAATTTTATACCCATTATATTTTACCCGATCAAATTTTATACCCATTATATTTTACTCTAATTCCATTAGGCAGTAGGGATAATCATTAGACACTAGGGGTAATGGTGTACGAGTAAAATGGTTATGAACCAGACTCATGAGCGATTTTTAGTTTTTTTTGTAAACAAATATATTTCTCAAAAAGCAACCGTGTATACAGATATTATGAATTGGGAGTTCACACCGTGCTTTGCAATTTCAAAGACCAAGGCGTAGGTCTGTCAATCCCAATCCGAAATCCGATAGTCGTTTCCGAAAATCCGGGATCCTATAGAATATTATCTGATATAGCGGATATCGGATGTCGGAAGCGGATATTTTATCGGATATTTATGTGTTAACGTCACGGAACCGGCTAAGCCAGTATCCGACGGATATTATCCGATACCGATAACTAACATGAGTAAAGACTAAAGAGTAAAGACTTCTACCCCTCTTCTTTGTTCACTTCTCTTAGTTCTCTAGCTCCCCCTCTTCTTCACTTCAGTGAACAAACTACTTCGGATAATATCATATCTCTCGGCTCTTCACCACCATCTCTCTCAACGGCACCACTTCATCACCACCACCTTCTTCTTCCTCTATCGCCACAACCTACAACAGAAAAAAAATACAGAAGCAGAAAAAGAAACCTTACCATCAAATCAAAAACTGTATAATAGGTATGTAACTGTATGATATTCTCTCTTTATTCTTCTTTGAATCTTTGATTATGATGTTATGTGTTAGAATGATACAAAATTGAAAATAGGGTTTTATGAAATCAAAAATATTTGGGTTTTTTTTTTGGAAATTACGGTTAATCAAAAATATTTTTTTGTAATTAGGGTTCTTACTTTGTCATTTGTTTTAGTGTTATGATTTGATGAATTGGGTTGAACCCCAACATATATTCAATTGAAATAAATTACTAATTTAGGTATTAATGGGTTCTCAGGATTGAAACAAAGCTACTGACCCAATGTACTACCCTGTCTTCCATGTACGCATTTGTCGTATCAATTGGTCACCTTCCTCTTTATCAATTCTAAAAGCATAACACCACAGGAAAAAAATGTCAGATTTCTCTGTTAGCTTGCTACTGTGCTAAGTATTCTGGAGCCAAATACATGTATTTAAAAGAAGAAAAAACAAAGTTCCTTGCATTAATAACTCTAACGCGAAATATATTCAGGACTAAATGATACGAGAAAATGAATTAAGCAAACTCAATGATACGTGTCAAGATATGATTATAGTTATCTTGAGACAGCTTTGATAACTTTGGGATCTTCTAAAATGGCGTTTATGTCTAAGTTACCTGTAAACACACTGGAATCTAAAATCCTTCTTTCTTGTTTTACTTTTATGATGAATGATATTGTCTAGTTTTTTTACTATAATTTTTAGCTGTAACTTGTCTTATTGAGTTTGATCTTTGGATACTTTTTTTTGGTTTTTTTATACATTCTAGGTTATATAATCTCCATTTGCAATTGTTCTTAGAACTAAAGCTTCACAGTAGTTTCATTTCTTTCTGGTCAATAGCTTTCTTAAAAGTGAGTTGAAATTTATTTCTCAATGATGGATAGTTAATGTTTTATCTGTATAAGTTAAAGACTTTCAAGAGTTTGAGTATTTAATTGAGTGAGGGTTTGTGTTCTTTAATTGCTGAAATGGACAACTGGCTAGACATATAATCCTTGGACCGGCTTACAGATACAAGTTTGTCACATGTAATTAGATACGCATTCTTATGCGTTCTTTATTTTGTATTGTAGGTGGTGACATTACAAGGAAGAAGAAGTTGCTGAAGAAACAGGTAACCCACTTGACCATTTCTTATGTTATTAAGTGTGCATTGTTTAAGTAGCATCAGAATCCATGTTCAGTGCTGGTGGCAGGGTTCTTACAACACACAGAAGCTCTTTGGCTCCAGAAGTTGTTCAAGCATTGCTTTGCCTAGGTGATTGGTTGCCAGATCTCAACCACAATGCTAGTAGTACAGGTTAGTAACTTTCCTTTCTTTTCCTTTACTTTCATATTACTTGCACTGCCAACTAACAAATTTTAGTTTCTTTGAAATGCAGATATACTTTGAAAGCTGCATTGCAGGCGCCAGGCTGTATCTCAATGAGTCAATGACAATGCTAGTACAAATTTCAGTTTCTTTGTGTTTTCTTTTGCTGCAAGAACAATAAAACATGTAATTTATAAACTGTGATCATTTGTATGTGTTTGAACTGAATTGTGAACCGAAAATGCTTAAATGAACTGAAAATTTTAAAGTGAAAAAACAGGTGTTAAGATTTATATCAACTATCTGATATTTACCGGATAATATCTGATATCCGATAAGCTTATCGAAACGGAATCGGATACGAAGTTTAAGATTCCGTCGGAACTTATCCGATATCCGGATATCGGAACCGGCTGAGCCAATATCCGTTTCGATAACATTCGTTGACAACACCTTGGCGCTGTCATTAAAAGAACAATGATGTTAAGGGCATAAATAGTAATTAACTTTAAACACTTTAGAGTTCAACACTTAATAGAGAATAGGTTTGTATAATGAGGATACCAGATTCCCAACAAAGACACTTCTACAAGTTCTACAGGCGGAATCCACTATTTTCGTGATGAAAAAAATCATAAATTGTTGTCAGCCTAAGAAACACAATATTAACAGGTTTTCTCTAGTGACATGCAAGATATTTCTACTGTGGAGCTGGAAGCGACCATCCCCAACAGCCTTTCAAACTTAAACCATTTCCAGATCGTGAAGAAAAAAATGCTAGCCTTAAAGAGTTGTAATGGAGGCAAGGAAACCTTGGCAGACAAAGCAAATCTGATTTCAGCTACTGCAAAATTCATAAATCTCTAAATAACAACACATAAAATCTCTCTTTTTCAGAGTACTAACTGATATACTGGGAAAAAAGTGTTTAACATACTCTCAACATCTATTTTGTTCCAGCCACAAAGAAACAAACTGAGACCTCAAAACCCTTCATAACACAAGACTATAATTCCGCTGGCAAATTAATTTGTTCAAGGAGCAGCAACTACGATACGTCCTGCAACTTGATCAAGATCCCTGCGACCACTTGATGTAATTATCCTTCCTCTGCAACACAGATTAATAACAAATTTCAGCATCCAAAACAGCTTTAACACATTTGAAATTTGAACTTAAACTGATACTTACATTAACTCTTGCTACACCTAGATTCCTTGGTGTATGGAAGTGCTAGTAGATCATTCATAAATCAGAACAATGAAATATGCGAGAAAAGGGGACAAGCAACTCACCCCTTAGGGTCAAGGTCAACGATTTTCATTTCCTGCAGTTGTTGCAAAATATGACGGGCAATTGAACCACTGCTCTTGCAGTAATGTGGTGGACGACTTCCGTTCCTCTTGCGCCCACCGTAGATTTTCTTGAAACCACCAACACCAAGTCCTTGCCTCAAGTAGATTTTCCTAGCCATGGAAGCTAGAATATGGACAACCAATTAAAACCCAGATTTGAAAACAGCAAACACAGATTCTATTCAAAGACATCTATATATTGCTTACCTGCTCTGATGTAGTACCAGTCAGCATCGTAAGGAGCAAGCTCCTTGAACTTTGCGGTCTTCACAATGTCTGTCCAGTGAGGAAGCTCCATCTATTCAAATGCAACGACATGAGCATGAAAATTAACATAAAAGAAAATGGCCAAACTGTCTCCAAAACATTGGTTCATACAAATTTATAAACCCTAATAACAACCATAAGACATGACCAATTTATCAAGCATATGTTTCTATAATCCCTGATGCACAAGCATCTAACATCATGATTATACCCTATTCCAGAGTAATCAGGGTGATTCTTATAACCCAACAAAGAAATCAAAACAAAATTGCCATCATGTCATTTCAAACACTGAACTTATCCCTGCCCTAGTGAAGCATATGCAGAATACTTGCACATAAAATATCTTCTAAGGAAGTAATCTTAAAACATAACTGAAGTCATGAGAACGAACCCTCTCTCAATTAGAGTTTCAGATTATGAATCTCTAAGGCTAAATACGGGATAAATATACAGAGTTAACATATGATTTCAACTCAATAAACTAACAGTAGAACGAATTGAACATAAACATCATAAATCCAACACAAAAACATAATAAATCACCAGAATAGACTAAACATTGAATAACCATAATACACAAAAATCGAGATGAAAAAATGGGGAAGGTACCTTTCCAGATCGCTTGAGATGAGCTGAATAGTGCTTAACAAACTCATGAGGGGAAACATCCTTGACAGTTTTGGCGGTGGTCTCCATTGTAGCTCTGCTTAGTTAGGGTTTACAATGACGGACCTTCTTCAAAGAGTTTTGAGCTCTGTCTCGCAATCACTCTTTAAAGGATTAGGGTTTTCACATTTAACAAAATATTATATATAGATGGCTTTCTTAATCAAATTACATTATTACCCATCTTGTGGAAATGTTTTAACCAATTCGTATTTAGGCTTTAAAATCGTTTCTTTGGACATTATTATTGGGCTTTGTTTTCAATCCCTCCGCTAAAATAGCTAATAGCTATGGATATCCGCAATGTCCTAAATCCGGCTAAATCCGCATCCGAAATCCTAAATTATTTGTTAATTTCTATTCGAATGTGAATATTGGAAATTACTATCCGATAATATAAAATTTTGGATACGAATACAAATGCGAAGGATTTTGCATATGAAAATATTTAATCTGAAAATTTTATATAAATATATACTTATTATATACTCCTTTTGTCCCATAAAAAGTGAGCTTTTTGCCATTTGCATAATTTTTAAAGCAAACATCAGAGAGAATCATTTTTTAGTATTTTTTCCTTATCTACTATTTTATGTTAAACTGTGAATTGATATATCTTACAAACTAAAAGACGGAGATTTGTAAATGTTATATCGTTAAAAACTATTTTAAAAGACTTAAACAACAAGTATAAACATGACTACTAAATTCTTTATATTTTTTTAGACAAAATTTTAGACACTAATTATTAGTAAGAATTTGTTTCGAAAAATATTAGTATATGAAAATAAAAATGATCACTTATCTTGAGACAAAAATAAAAAGGAAATGCTCGTTTTTTGTGGGACGGAGGGAATATATATGTAACAATTCATCTTATAAATTTAATTAATCATTTTTCAAAAAAGAATCAAAAAAGTAATTAGGATTCTTAAATAATTTTTTATCTTTTTTACATTTATCTTATACATTGGTTATGTATAATCTTACTTTTTATTTTTTATAATTTTATTTATACAATAAAAACAAAATAATATAATTATTTATTTTTTTATATTTTTGAATCCGATATTATACGAAGGATCACCTACTCGAAATAGACAAGGTTTGGGAACATAACTCTTGACGTGCTCCCATAATCATGTATGGAGATACACGACGGGTACATGTGTGTCAACCTTTCTACTGCCATCGAGCAACTTTATATCTTGCACGAAAAGATCTAAAAAACAGTAGAGAGTGCCAAGGAACAAATTACTTATTGGAAACATTACTTCTTGGGCTAACTTTACTGCAAACGGGATCATAGCAGACTTTACTCTCTCGCAGCAGTAATCTTCAAGAACATTTTTAGAAAACCATAACAACAAGAATGCAAAATGTTTCTCGTTTAATAAAACCCAAGAATCATGGAAAGTCTTTGTGCATTCGTTAGTAATTAACCCAAAACTTATACATATTCTTTTTGTTACCAGCTTGATCTTGCACATGCTTGATTGCGTCTGTAAAACACGAGTTATTTTCTTTTCTTCATCATCCATACCTAGACCATTAAGGCCGGTCATAAGGAGGTGTAAAAGAGCAGCAACGACTTCTAAGTTTATTGTAAATTCTCTCCACACAAAGATAGAGGTTTGATTCAGCTTCTCCATCTACATAACAGGGACACTTGGTCAGCTAGGTCCTTTCTCACTTTAAGTGTTCCCGAAGCTTCCGCTACATGATAGACACATGTACCACTTAAAGCTTGACATACTTTGTCACTCTCAAGCATGAAGACTACCCATTTAGGACAAGAATTCATTGGTTCTTGATGAGTTTTAAACCTTAAGGCTGAAGTTTTATAGTTTTTCCCCTTTATACATAATTGTACTACTGAAGATGGAACAACTAGATGAATCTGGAAAAGTATATTAGTATCGGTCAATAAACTAAATCTATAATTCACTAGGGGGCTAGGATACTCGTCAATCAGTAATGAGAAGTGCTCAAACTCACCACCAAAGTTGGGAACATATTTGGGAGTCATGGTCATGTTTGTGGCATAATCGCTTACATTATTTATATTTTCTTCTTCATCACTGACATTGGAAGAGCCATGGTCGTTGCTAAACAAATATTAAATCGTGAGTAAAGTCTCATCATAAATATTTGATTTACTTTCCGCGAAGACGTTTAAGATAAGAAAAGAGAACAAGGCAGGCAATGACATAAATAAAAGGGTTCACATGCATATGTACATCCATGTATATCACGTCCAAGACCTAATCCCAATTGCAATGGGATACCAAGGATATATGTACCGACCACACAAGTTGCCACACCCAAATATAGTTATCACACGATATTGACACCCAAATTCTGTATCTTCCGTATAAATATTATTTTTACGTTCCAAAACCGGATATAAAAGATGGTTGTGAAATCAATTAGTGTCGGCACAACATGGAAAAGGGGAAAAAATGAGAAATACTTACTATTTCGCATCAACACATTTCCCGAAGAGGAAAGGAAATACATTACATTTTTTCCACTTTTCTCGTTACAATAACAACAAAAAAAAATTTATTCCCAAACAAGTAGGGGTAGGCCGAAAATGAAACCCATTTCGAAGTTACCAAAACTAAAAGCATATAAATAAAAGAACAATAAAAATATACCAATGCTATTAAAAATATTAGTAAAATCTCCAGTTAAAGGGAAGAAACTAAGCCTCGGCCTTTCCTAGGAGGTTAACAAATAAAGTTAAGCCCATGACTTTCCATAATTGAGCTAGAGGCATGCTCAAACCTCGTTCACTTATGCCATATACATCAATCTCCAATAGAGTAATGCTACATCCCCCTCTCAGCAATGCATGCCCCATGGCCGGTTATAGGCAAGTGGCGTAAAATAAATGAAAAAAATAGGGTGTTGACAGAGCAAACCCTAGTTTAGAAAAGACAATCCATAATTAGCTCCTGATGAAGCCTCAATTTCGTGAGTTATGTGATAGGTTTCTGAGAAACCTATTTATAATAACCGCAATCGCACGGCTTCTACAATGTAGAAACGACAAATACGGGTCGAACCCACATGGAGCGAGGACAATACTGTAATCAATATCTCTAACAAATTAATCAGAAAAGATGTTTTTGGATTTTTAGAATTGAAAATGAAATAATAAAATTGAACTAAACTAGTAAAGTAAATACGATGAGAGAGTCGGTAACCAGGGTTTACAGTATTCACCACTATTTATATTCAATTACTGAAGAGAAACATAATCCTGAATATTAATTTATCGTTCGTTCGATCGACATCACCTATTAAATGTATTGAAGTCGCAAATATCACTGGGACACCCTAAGCATGGCACATCAAAAGACTAAACCCAAGTATGCACCATCAAATTGTATTAGCGAGAAAATTATACGAAACTAAATATTGGCTCACAAATAGTACTTGCAATTCTAAGCATACCACATCAAAGAATTTAACCCAAGCATGAAATATCAAATAATAACACAAATATATTTGTGACCCAATTAATTACGGCATAGGTTACTATATTATACAGAACCGGTGAAGCAAAAACTCATATTATCATTAAATCAATAAACAAAAATCAAGAACTAATCTATTCAATTTATAATAATCTTTGTGCTAAATAATTCAAATCAAGTAGATTAATACTTCATGTGGTTTCAACTTAAAACCCTAGTTATTGTTGTAAATTAATTCGTTGGTGGATTCCACCACTCTTACACCCCTCTTACACCACCACCTTATCATCTCCCCTTCCACCTCTTCACATCTTTCACTTCTTGGTAACCCCCACATATAGTGTAATAACTTAGGTTTAATACCTTAGTTATGAGAATGCATTCCATTACTTCCTAATGTTAATGCTATCTTTATCATCCTCTCTTGTATTAGCCTATAAATTGAGGCTCATTCCTTTGTAATATATACTAATATCTAGTAATGAGAAATTCTCTCTTCTTCTCTCTATATTTCTTTTGTGCAATAGTTCATCTTTTGATTTAGTTTATAACACGTTATCAGCACGCTCTGTTAATGAGATCGAAATTGCCTATTTTTTTCTTCAAGGGTCGTCAATTGACCACGATGATGATCAAATTTCTATTGTGATGAATCTTACACAATAAGGTAAAATACTATATATCTTTTTTCTTGTTTTTAAGAAAAACTAAAATCAAAATCTTTTACTTTATATTTATGAGTTGACAAACTTTTGGTTTTCATAAGATGAAGATTTAGTTGAATATAGTAATATATTCACAGCTACTATTTGTTTAGACAAATAATCGATTCATGCGTATACATATGTATACCATGTATTAGTTAAAATTGCACATTTGTGAATTATATCATATATATATGAGTTTTTATTTTGTCGATGGATTATTATCTATTTATTTTATTTTATTTTATATCGCTTTAAGGTACCAATAATTGTGGATCGCATCATTACAAAGAGGAAAGGTTGTATCCTTGAAGGATAGCACAACTTTAACTTTTCCTCCTCAACAATAATCTCCTGGATTAAAAAAAAAAAAAAAAAAAGACTGTTCCACCTGAAATTGGAACTCAGTGTGACACAATATGGACAAAAGAAGTTCAATCGGTTAATCGGTCGGTCCCTGAAGTGACCCATAACAAAGTGACATCATGTCTCTATCCGCGGTTCCTGAAGTAACATGACCCTGATGTTAAGACAATTTTATTTTACAAATAATGTGTCCACGTGTACACTGGCAATGAATATTTCGTCAAACCCGAAGATGACGAAATTGATATTTAAATTATGTTGGTACTGTATCTGTAATTATTGGTCTTGAAAAAAAAAAGGATTCCAGAAGCAATCCATGGGATGTTATTAACTCCAGAAGTAGTCTAACATGCAAATTATAAATTTTTGTAGCAATCCAAATTATTGTGGGTTCCCGCAGTAATCCATAAATATAGACTCCAGAAGTGGTCTATGATTTTTTTTGGATTTCAGGTATCCATAAAATTCTGGGTTCCCGAAGTAGCCCATAGTTACTAAATACTTTTGTTAATGGTTTTATTATTTTTCTCTCGTCAATCTATACTTTTGTTAATGGTTTTATTATCAAAACTCAAAATATATGTCATACTCTTTGCTACAAGAGCACAATTTTTACAGCATTAAACGTTTCCGACATATTGATTGATTAGTACCAATCAAGCGGAATTTCCCGCTCAAATTTTGGTAGACGTACCAATACAAGAGCATATGATTATCGTTTATAATAAATGCTAATCAGGGTGCACACTGATAAAGTATACGCTGTCAAATTTTAATTACATATATGAGCATGGGTGATTTAAAATTATTAATTGTAATATTATGATGAACAATCCGAAGAAAAAAAAAA
>JAJJMC010015859.1:8979914-9012202 GCA_023531435.1 Papaver californicum | reverse complement strand
TATATACTAATATCTAGTAATGAGAAATTCTCTCTTCTTCTCTCTATTATTTCTTTTGTGCAATAGTTCATCTTTTAATTTAGTTTGTAACAGTTATAAAATTATTTAAAACATGTCAATGAGTTTTTTAAAACCCATAAAAAAAATTAGAAGAGAAAAAAAAACAAAACCCAATAACGAGGCGTCTTCTTCTTTCCTTATTCAACTTCACAGCCGCCGGGCAGCCTCTCTCCTATGACCCTGCGTCAGACCTTGTCTCTACCTCAGTACCTCCACCAAACTCCACCCCAAGGTTGTACAATACCGGATTTCGGTTCGTACCGGTCGAGAGCGATACACTGGTACGCCGGTATACCGGGGAAATTTCGGTTTAAATATCGGTGGAATATCGGTGCATATATTTTATACCTATAATTTTATGAAAAATTACTAGTTCACATTTTATAACTATAAATATATTTTAACACGTTATAACAAACATTTTTCACAAAATTTAAAAAGATAAACTAGTATTCATCCAAAATATATAGATCCATAGATTTCATACAAAGTTCAAACTGGAAATACAAAAGAAACAAGAATAACTTCAAAGTTTATCGTCTAAAATACTAATTAAACAAAGATATTACAATTTTAAGATCATTAGATTAATTATAGATATTATTATATGCATATATAATTCTAAAATATCATAAAAATATGGGTAACAATTGAAAACCCTAAAACAAGAATAAATTTTTTTTTTTTTTTTTTTTTTAATAAAAAAAACAAAAAAAAATGATTGTACCGGTCAATACCGGCCAATACCGGTCAATACCGGCCGTACCGGCCAAACCGGTACAGTCCATACCGGCCGATATTCTCGTTCAAATACCGTTTACCGCTAATACCGGATTTCGTCCCGCTTTTCGGCCGAAACCGGTAAAACCGGCGGTATACCGGCCGGTGCACTGGTCACGTCCCATCTCACCTCCAGGTCCTTCACTACATGTCCCATGTTTTTCTTCTCACGTCAGGCAACAACTTTGGACCCAAATGCAAATGAGCCTACGAGCACTTCTCCTTTATTCACTCTCACACGTTACACGTCCCTTATCTCCTCTTCACCATTGTCTTTTTTGTTGGTCTGACAACCTCACCAGAAAAACTAAAAAGAGTCTCACTCTCTCTTTAATAATTGTTCTCGATCCCAACTCCTAAAAAAAATTAAAAACCGTGCAAATAAGCACCATTAGCAATTTAGCTCAACTTTGGATTTTATGTATGTTATCTATAAATACATAAAATTAATAAAATTAGAACATAATCAAGTACTATCAAATATAAATTATGCATGTATCATTAGGCACTGCTCTTGTTTAAACATTACATCAATCTCAGGTTCAAGCTTAGGCTCGAGCTCAAGTCGAGAAACGAGGACCGAATTCCGCTCTCATAATAAAAACTACACAAAGCTAAGGTATTGGCATGATACCAGTCCTTATACAATCATCAAGTTTTCACGCAAGACAAATGTCACTTCGAGATCATACTCTCTTAGACGAAACTCGCAAAATCAATAAGGTGAAACCCTAGAATCAAGTACACATGCCTAAGACAGTTCAACAAGAAAATATCAAGCATTCTGCAAGCAAGTATGTACCATCTATAGACTCTCCATGCAACAACTCACGGTTCCATGCAGAGTAGGGGACTTAATGTAAATGATGATTTTTGTAATAAGGGAAGAATGGTTATTTCAGGATTCTGATCGGATTTTGTCCCGATACTTAGACTCATATGCCCAACCCAAAGTATCGTCCTCATGAGTGGCCTTATGAGAAAGACTCAACTCTCGGCCTCATAAACAAGACTATGCTCTCGGTACCAAGAGAGAAACTCAGGTTTTACGAGTCTCGTGACTGACTCCTAGTACATCCCGTGAGATATACTGGTCATGTCAGCTCTGTTTACATAATTCACGAGTGATTCCTTATAAATCGTAACATCCCTGCGAGATTCATTGATCAAGTCAAGTGTTTCATAGTTTCCTATAAACAAGAGACACTCCTAGGCACACATACAAGCCTCACTCTTAGTCTCATGTCCCAGATGACTCCATTATACCTGAGCTCCATAAATTGATCTCATTCTCGTACTGAAACGAGATTCAGGCGTCCTAAGCCTCAAACATAAGCCCGATCCTCAAGCGAAGGCCTCAAGTCTATCACATTAATCATAAAATACTGACAAGCAGAGTTTGTCCCCACATGCCATGCCATGACAAGCTGAGACTCAACATCAAGTCCTCTAATGTCTCACGCATGATCCTCATGTTATTTTGTGCTCACCACATGACTCAGCCTAGTCATAACACATAATTCATGGGATATTCCTCTATCTCAGCCAACATCGATTACAAAGAGTATTGTTACCCTACCAACACATCATCACGAAGGTTGACCCAGTCAGAAAAGTGGGGAATATCGTTAGGGTTTTGGTATGGCGGTCTACAACACGTATGGGAATACCCAATTGTATTTCTTACTGTTAAAGAGAACATTCAGTCGAGGAGGTCATGATAATCAAGGGATAAACTCAGCTCATCCTTGTATATTCATTGAACTACTAAAAGAGTGTTTTTCACGTCACTCAATCCTTTATCTCACCGACTTGAGGTCATGGTTTTGCAGTTATAAATAGACCAATAATCGGTCGTTCAAAACACAACAACCTATATACAAAACAATACCTCACAAAGCATTCTTATTCTACAACCAGAATTACTATGATATCTCTATTTTATTTTCTTCTTTTCATAAGACCATACCTAAGTTATCTCCTATAACTGAAGCAGTCTTCGAACGACCATTGTTTTGGTTTAGGGGAGGACTGTTCGTGCTCAACCTCCTGCAACTCAAACTGAAAACCTAATTTTCAGTTATACCCATTCACTCAATTTTAGGTATCTACAGTTGGAAGCAAAACAAACTAAATAACAAACTTGCAATCAAAATTATTATGATCAAATAAAGATCCAACCATTTTTCGGGGCTTATATCAAGAACGTAGTAATACTAATAGCCAAAGAAATCTGTTATAATCGATCGAAATCTTCATCTGTATCATGATTTTGTAGTTGTTGTTGTTGATGTAGTAGTTGTTGTTGTTTTTGTAGTTATTGAAGTTGTCATTGTTGATGCTCATTTGTCCATGTAAAAACTAAATAAACAATTCAAAAACCAAAAAGATTGAAAATAAAAAACAATTGGATTGAACCCTAAAAGTGAGGAACCAATAAAAGATGAAGGGTGATAGGATCTTATAATACCCTATATAAATAAACCGCAATCGCACGGTGTCTACAATGCATACAACGGCAAGTACGGGTCGAACCCACATGGAGCGGGAAAATACTGCAATCAATCTCAATTAACTAATTAGAAATAATATTTTTGGATTTTTAAAATTATGAATGAAATAATAATATTTTTGGATTTTTAGAATTATGAATGAAATAATAAAACAAACTAAACTAATTAAAATAAATCAAATGGGAGAAATAGTAACCAGGGTTCTCAGTATCCACCACTATTTATATTTAATTACTGAAGTGAAACATAACTTCTGAATATGCATCTATTGTTCGTTCTATCGACATCACCTATTATATGTATTAGAGTCGCAAATGTCACTAGGACGCCCTAAGCATGGCGCATCAAAATCCCTAAGTCTCATGCATACACCATCTAATTGCGTTAGCGAGAAAATAATATGAAACTAATTATATGTTCACAAATAATATTTGACTCTTCTAAGCATACCCCATCTAAGGATTTAACCAAAGCATGAGATATCAAATAAGTAGACAAACATATTTGCTATCATATTGATTCTGCGCATAAGTTACTGTATTGTACAGAACCGGTGAAGCAACAACTAATTTAGATTTTTAACACAACAATTGTATAACAAAAGCATGTAACATCTAAAACCTACCATCTAACGAAATCACAATTGTTTAATAAAAATCATTAAATCAATAAACAAAATCATGGAACTAATTTTATCAAATCATAATAGTTTGTACCAAATAATTTTGTTTGATTGGTCTAAATAAGTGGTTTCAACATTAACCCTAGTTACAAATTAATTAGAACATGGAGATGGGTTTCTTAAAATCCATAAAAATAATAGTTTGCTCTTTTCACTCCAGCTGCTTCTACTCAATCAGCCGTAGCCTTCCAACCCTCCGCCTCAGTTCCTGTCTCCCCAATCAAAAAACCAAACAGAAAAGACCCAAACAGAAAACCTGAAAGCGAAACCCGCTAGAAAACCTCGACTGCCTCCCCAGATGTCCGCCTCCAACTCCCCCTGAAAACTGAAAAGAAAACTGAAAGAAAAGTGTCTGTATCCCCCCCTCCTCAAAACCTTGCTTTTCTCTTGCTTTTATATCAACACCCCTACATGGGCCTGTCCCCTCTCTCTCAACCCTCTTTTTCACTCCAAAAGTAAACCTCAAGTAAAGTCTACTCTATTCTCTAACTCATAGGTCTTCTTTCCCTTGACTTCTTTTTCTAACCTAGGTTCTCCCTCTTCACGTCACTATCTCCAACCAAGAAAAAAGACATACGCCCTTCACCACCTTTCTTCCTCTTTCTAACTTCACACGTGCCTCCTTTGTACTTCCCTTCATTGTACCGTACGCCCCCACTTCTCTTATTTTCTTATGACAACGTCCACAACCACGTCTGCTTTTCATTTCACTTTTCTTTCATTCTCAGCCGTACCAACACCGCAGGCTAACAGTGCAAATAAGCATTAGTAATTTAGCTCGTTTAGCCGTATTTTATTTGTAATTTCAAATTTTATGTATACTATCTATAAAAATATAAAAATATATTAATAGTATAAATTCAAAACTAATAAATATAGATTAAACGGTAAATATGTATAAATTATGCCCGTATCAAAGGGTTTTAGAAAATATGAAACAAATATTTAAATTCCATAATCTATTAACTGACAAAACAAAGAGAATCGAAATAAATAAATAAATAAAATCTCAACTAAAACTAATAAAATAAAAGATAAAAGTGGTAGCAATCCTACTTAGCAATTTTTTGAATATTCACGAATTATTCAGGGTTGGTACAGGGCACAAATTACTCGTGTATGTTCTAAACGTGGACCCTAATACATATTTTATATGTGCTTTCCCATCATTTGTGAAATTCAGTAACTATAACTTGAATTATATGGTTTTTCGGATGATTCACGAAATTCAATAAGTAGAGTTTGAATTTACTATGGTTTTCATAAAAATGCTTGTGAAAGGAGTCGACCCTTCGATTCTATAAAATTCAGCAACTAGATTTTAAATTTATACGGTTTCTTTGATGATTCACGAAATTCATCAGCTAGAGTTTGAATTTACTACAGGGTTCTCGTGAAAGGACTTGAACCTTCAACCTTATGTATGCTAGACTAAACACTAGACTACTAAACCACATGTTCTCTAGCGATTATATTGCATATTATATATGTACTCCATGTAAATAAAATACTATATTATTCTCCTGTAAAATTAATTCTGTTAAAATGGTTTTGTTTGTAATTTAATATGAGTGTTGAACTTTGTGCCGAATTCGTAACTCTAAGTAGAATAATACATGAACTTATATCATTCTGAGTTATCCTCGACTCACGAATGACTAACCGAATAATGGACCAAATTTACATTTTGTCGAAACAAATAAAACTCGAGCTCTCCTTTATGATTTTTTTTTGACTAGGGTAGAGATTAGGGATGACTATTATTTGCATTGATATAAAAGTAACGTAGTAAATTTGCACAAAAATAATATTAAAAACAAAAAAATCGACAAGTTTTACTATTGACTAATATTACTGAAGGGACATATATCAAATGAATTTTAGTTTGAGGTCATGTTCACTATTTTGTATGAAGGTTATTTTTCGTTAGGTACCAAGAGAATACACCATAATAATCTTTGGTACTTAATAACTACCACTTTAGTCACCGACACTTGGACAAACAATCTTTATGTTTTTTTTTTATATATGGCATGGGCCCAGATTTACCTTTGGACAAATCTGAAGCTACTGAGCCCCCTCCCCCCAAGCAGACCCAACCGAATTCTTATTTATATATGTTGGAGAAAATGAGTTTAACATATTGTTTATATGGTTTTGGTGTGATTTGAACTAATGACCTAAAGGTCCAAGGATACTTACACATTTTCTATAAGTGAATGAAAGAGGTAGTCTTTAGTTCCACATTGGGTAAAACTAAAAAGGAACTCCACTATATAACTATATTCTTAGTTATAGCTATATGGGTGGATGGGCATGGAAGGGGAAATGACACATGCCCATATTCGTGGACCTATATGGGTGGGTAGGCATGGACGGGCAAATGACACATGCCCATATCCGTGGGCTTGTGGACCTGTGCTAATATGCTTGTGAAACGTCAACCAAAATCCGCCTTTACTAAATATATTTTTGCACATGCGTTTTAAGGAAGAAATGACACATGCCCATATTTGTGGACCTATATGGGTGGGTGGGCATGGGCGGGCAAATGACACATGCCCATAGCCGTGGGTTTGTGGACTTATGTTAATCTGTTTTTGAAACGTCAACCAAAATCCGCGTTTACTAAATATATTTTTGCACGTGCGTTTTAAGGAATTTAGCTAAAAATATTTTCTTAGAGTTTTATCTATGAGAGAATTCATTTTCCGGTTTTGACTTGAATTGTTTTATAAGAAAAAACCGAAACACTAATTTTTCCTTTCTCCTATAAATACTAGTCGAAGATTCTCTTTCAACCCATCCCAGAAGCGGCTACTATCCATTCTTCTTTTCACCTTCTTCTCGCTTTGTTTTACGTACTAGATTTATTCTTTCTCTTCTAATCTCTGTTGCTAAGTTCAAGAGTGGGTAGTTTGTGTATTACTAATACAACCTATATCGGGCAGTCTTATGCTGGACACATCTTCGCACGTTGGAGTTTAGCATTGCTCGTTCTTGAGTATACCTGTGAACTAATGGTTAAGGACAACCTGTGGAACCTGTGATTCTGCCCTCGTCAAGTTGCTTGTGGTAGAGTTGTTTTGATTCAGTTCTTTATATAATACTTTGATACATCTAACGTTGTTTTTCATTGTTGCAAGATCCCAACAATATATACACAACATATCCTCCAGGTCCCATCTTCTAGACCCTATCCATAAAGGGAGGGGCTTATCACCACAACCCACACTAAGTGCGGTTAGGGGATTTGAAGTTTCGATCCCACACTTGTGAGGCAAGATATATCATCTTACTAGAGGTTGTAACCCACCATGTTGATCTTTTATGGAATAAATTCCTCTTCTTTTTTAATTAAAGATACTTACAAAGAAGGTAAGAAAGTTAAAAAGTTAAAAAAATAATTATCACAGGATATGACCAATTTTCGAGACCCTATCCATAAGAGGAGGGGCTTATCACCACAACCCACACTGGAGGACTCAAATTTTCGACTCCACACTTGTGAGGCAAGATATGTCATCTTACTAGAGGTTGTAACCCACGTATTGATCGTTTGTTGAATAGATTTTATTAGTTTTTTTTTACTAGAGATACTTACAAAGAAAGCGAAAAAGTTGAAAATTTTGAAAAATAATTTTCTCAAATCTTTGAAAAGCAAGTAACATAAAACACTGACTTGATGCATCAATATTTAGTGATGTACTTGTTGTTAAATCGCCATTCAATGGTTTCATCTCTATGATAAAACAATCTTTTTTTATTGATCGAAGGATTAATAAATTTAATCAGTAAAATAAACCTTAGCTGGAACATCATATTTTATATGGGTTTTTCAGGGGGGAAATGAGTAAACAATTAATATAGGAAAAACTAATAAAACTAATAAAACCTAGTCAACAAACAATCAACGATTGGTAATTTAAGTACCAACCACCAAAGTGGTGAATATTGTATTAAGTTCTAAATCTCAACATGGTACATTATCTGGCGACAAATAACAAGAGTGCTACAAGATATTACCTAATTTCATAGGGATTACCAGTACGTACCAAGCAAAAACTATCATTTAATCATATAAAGTTTGATAACTTCCTTTAAAATTCAGTAACCACCTTTTTCCTAAAATTAACAAATTCAGACACAAGAAACTATGGTTTTCTTACTTTTGTAGGTTCACAATTTGCTTGTAAATAGCTTTAAAGTTATTTTATCTATAATTTTATCATTCCTGCTACACACATCGCGGGTTGAATCCCACGGTGTATCTCGAGTGACACAAAGGGGTCGGACCCCTGCCCAATCCGTCGTCTAGTGGGGGTGGGTTTAGGGTGGGTCCCACCCCAGCAGAGACTTCTTTATCAACTGACAAGGCCTGCCGAGCTAAAAAAGGAATTACGATTCGAGGTTTAACCGGAACAACAGAGAGCCAAGATTTCGATGTTGACTACTCATAGTCAAAACCCCGGAAACTCTCGTATCCTACCTTTCGATCTATGCACCTTTCTTTTTATACCAGAAACGTCACATATTGTATTGAGTTAAGAAGTCATCTGTAAGTGACAACTTCATGTTCGGTCGAATCTCAAAATCCCATACTTTCCATACATATTGCTAGAAGCTTTGCCAGAAGCAAGCAAGACGAAGAAATCTAGGGGTACTCGACTGTTAAGGGCTAGTTCCTCTGCTCTATCACAACCAATTGTGACCTGAATTCTTTTATGTATAACTTTTCGCCAGCTGGTTAGGCTCTTAAATTAGCTGCTCTGAACATTGTTTGCCGAGTCAACTTCAATGTCTAATGGAATGGAAGCAGAGATGCTCTTTTTGCGGAAAGGTTATAAACTCGACCAACGAGAGAAAAAAGTGGAGCTTTCGAGGAGAGGAGAAGTCGACCTACTAATCCAGATCATTTAAATTGTACTAACCATAACGGAGGTAGCTATATGATGTAGCCTCCATGCCTGTAGACATAATATGCGTTAGAAAGGCCAATCCCTCTCCTAGGACACCAAAAAACCGGGCCGTACCTTGTGTCAGAACCTTTGGCGCTGGACAACTGTCTTCGGTGTCGGAGGCGAGCTGGAAAGCAAGGTCGATAATTTCGTGCCTTTGACTCACTTCTTAACAAATTAGACTCACTAAGGGTTGAGGGGCATACTATTTGCCACTTGCCACTCTTGCTACTTCCTATGACCGAGTCTTTCTGGCCTATGTGAACATATTTTCTGGATGTATTAAAGAGGGCCTGATCTCATCTACTCTGTTTTTTATGAATCCTAGTGACCGGCGCGAGGCTTGTGGTTTAGAACCCTCAGATTGGAGAGACTCGATAAAAGAGAAGATAGGCTTTGCAGCGGGAGTCAGCGGCAGTGGGACACAATGAAAAGAAAGACTATCAAATAGACCGAGATCCAACTATGGTTCTAGGTGAACATAATCTGCCATCATTTCTTCGATTCCTGCATTTACACTATTACTAATTTGGGCTTAGGTGACAGTTCAAAATCCTAAATCATGAAAGTTCACAAATTAACTGTCACAAAAGAATAAGCTACGAGGTATAAGCGACAGTTTCTTACCAAAACTCACACTAATAATCGTGAAAAATCGTGATAGTTTATTAACTGTTACTTAATAACTATACGATGACAGTTTTTGTAGAAAAATGTTAGTGTACATTGATGTATAAATCAGTTATAAACTGTTACTATTCTTAAGCTATTGCAACTGTTTCATATAAGAACTGTTATAAAAGTGTTTAGCTATAGATGATTGTTCTTTTAATTACCTGCCACTTCCATTTATAGTGACAGTTCTGATCCAAAACAACGTTTATTCATATAATCTATCATAAAGCATTCTCAATTACACTCGATGTTGTTAGTTTGAGTTCCTAGTTTTTTTTTCGAAGAGTGGGATGTACTATGGGAGGTATGTTTTGTAACTTCTGTTAGTAGGTCTCGACACCTTCGCCTCTCATCTCAGTTATCTTGAAGACGATTTCTCACCCAAAAAAATCAGGCAAATCCCATCTCTTTCTTCTCTTGGTTTTTTCACGGTTAATTTAGAACCTAAAAAGGGGATAATAAGATTATCAAACTTCTCACCAAATTAGATGAACTAATCAACAGGGGTTATACTAAGGTTATCATCCCCTTTTTTCGTTCGTATTGAAACCCTTAATTTTCTTGTTTTATTCTTCATGTTTTCTTGCCCTAATTTTTTTGATTCCAATTTTTTCAATGTTAACCTAATAAATTTTTCTTTCCAAAATCTATAATAAAAGTAGTAATTTTGAGTTAAACCTATGAAAAGAAATTCTGATTTTTGTAATGGCGTCAGTACAAGTAACTGGTTCATGGATGGGTACCAGAAGCTTATTGCCCCCTTTTGATGGACTTAGTAGATCCGATCTTAATTTTTTAATTTCTTCTGCTGCAATTAGTTCTTCATGGTTAGGGTTTATCAACAGGTCTTTGTCAAAGCTGTTATTTCTGTTCCTCTTAAGTTATTGTTTTTAATCTTCCTTTTTCACTCTTAAATTGAGTGAGAGTAAATAATTAGTTTTGGGTTTTGGTTATTATTTGGATAAGATTAGTTCTGGGTTGTAGTCTTCTTTTACAAAAAAATATGGGAATTTTCATAGATATTCAGAGAATTAGAAGTTTCCTACAATTTGTTTTTCTCCAAGCCTGGGATTAAATGAAGAGGTACATCCTAGCATGGAGTCCAGTACAAAATTTAGTGATGTTAAGGGTGTTGATGAGATGGCTGGCATTCGTAGAGCAATGGCTTACAGGGAATGTGTTGTCATCATCTGCATTAAAGGTACTGTGCTTTTTTTGTCAACATCACCTTTTTTTTATATTGGTGTCAGCCATATTACATATTTCCCAAGGAGCAAAATAGTATATTTAAAATCATGATAAATCTCATTAACATCTTCTGCTTTAGCTGTTTTAGTGTATTTGTGGGACGTTCTGTGTTCTAGTGCATTTGTGTTGCATATTGCTGAGAGTTTTCATTTTATGTAGGTTCTGCGGAGTTTAGGTAATCTCATAGCCAGTGACAGTCACCAAACTTATGTACTTACTGTTGGACATTGGCTCTTGTAAAATACTTAATATATGAGCATCAGTTGTTGAAAACTGTATGTTTTACTTACTAACAACTCTCATGTGGTATTATATTTTTCTAACCTCTCATTTGATATTTTTTTCTAATGGTGTAGGAGGCAGCCTGGTTTTTTTCCAACATAGCAACATGTACTCTTGCTCACAAGCAGTTGATATACTCTGGCGAGGCAGCTACTTTGTTGCTACATCTTCTTTCTGCTGCTCCATTTGGCATAAGAAAGGAGGTAGCATATTCACTTGGTAACCTTTGTGTCACTCCAGTTGAAGGAAATGGCCAACCTAACATTATCCTAATCATTTGATTTCACTTGTTAGTATATGATGCATTCCAGGATTTGTAAATTTGGTCAGATCTGCTGATATTGAAGCCGAAAGGCTAGGCCTTCAGTTCTTAGAGCTAGTAAGCATAAATATTTTCATCTGGTCTCTGCAGTGATTGATTCTATCTGTGTTCTTTATTTGCTAGGAGTTTGCACAGACATTTGCTAGACCATGCTCCGTTTTTAGTAATTATACTTGATTATTGTAATATCAAGTTAGTAATTATACTCGAAGCTGTGTTTTACATTGTAGCATCATATGAAGGGAGACTATCAAAATGCTATTATTACAACGATAAGATTTGGATCCTCTATCGAGTGTATATTAATTCAAAAAGGATTGAGATTTAAATGTGATTTCAAGCATCAAATACCTGAATCCTTTTGATAATTTATGTTGGATCTTTTTTCCAAAGCTTCGTATAAATGTTTACATAATTTGTGCAGGTCATGAGGGGGATGCCTGATGGAGAGGGGCCAAAACTTGTTGAATGGGAAGATGGTATCGATGCTAAGGAAAGATTTCAGTTCCATCAGGTTGAAGACCTCAGAATATTGGCAAATGGTTAGTTGATAAGTACTTTGGTGAAGATTACGGTCTTGAGGAGTAGAAACAACTTGGTTTGGATCTCAGGACTCAGGATTCTTAAGCATCACCTTCATGCTGTATGAAAATTATTTAAGCACTAGTGATCCCTTGTAGAGTTAGTATTACGTGATGGTATTGGTTTCTACTTTCTTGTTGGTTTTAGCGAGTCTATTTTATTTTTCGAGTTCGTGTTTTGTATAACATTGATGTCTACATGTCAAACAGGTGGTTCGTAGGGAGCTCTGGGAAATCCTTCTTTTATCCTACTTTTGGGAAAGTTCTTCCTGCAACGTTTTCTCACAGCAGCGGTACCTCCTCTTTCGCGAACACCAAAATCTAACTGGTAAGGCGTTAATGAGATCTTTGCTTTCAGTTGTATATATCTATTTTATTTCTTATTGCTTAAGTTGTCAACTAAATACACAATTTCCTTGTTCATATCCTATTTTTGTAGATTCTCAAGGAAATGGGATTGCCTAAGCTGTCATCATCTACTTTAAAGCTGTCACAACGACTGGTGATAACGTATCCTTAGATCTCCACATCCTAACGTAATTACACCTATCCTTTATTGACACAGGACAGTATTTGTCAAAGTCTTCCGCCATATGTATCGCTTACCACCAGAAGAAACATGGGGAGAGAGGTGAAACTTCAAATAAAGAAATCTGGGTTTCTGTCTGATTTATCTGGGTTTGTTGATACAAAGTCATAACTTAGGTTTAAATTGGGGTTTTGATGCGAACTAAATTAGGAGCTCGTCTATGACTTGAGATGAACAAGAATTTTGGGTTTACTGATTTGAGGAAATGTTTGTTGGTGTGGGGGGCAAGGAGAGTCTATTTGCTGCAGTAAAAAAGCGGTCTCCGTGTATAATTTTCATTGATGAGATGGATGCAATAGGAGGGAGCCATAACCCTAAGGATCAATAGTACATGAAAGTGACTTTGAATCAGTTGCTTGTCGAGCTTTGATGGCTTTAAACAAAATGATGGAATTATATTTATTTTTACGACCAACTTCTCCAAGTCTTTGGATAAATCACTTATTAGTCCTGGGCGTTTTGACCATAACATCGTTGTTCCCAATCCTGATGTTGAAGGACGGAGACATATCATGGAATCTCACATGTCAAAGGTAAATGATACTACCTCCTTTTCAGGAAAAGAGTTACTATCACTTTTTCAAATTGGCCTATTTTTAGGCTAAAATAAAAAAGTGATAGTAACACTTTTCCAGAAACGGAGGGAGTATTTATTTTTTTTGTATATAATTTCAGCAGAAATTTATATATTAGTTGTTTGCTCGTCTTTGCAAATTTGACAATGCTTTTGTAACTTATCAATTGCAAGGGTAAGATTCAAACCCTTCAGTGAATCTTTCAAACTGTTTTCTATGTTAGTGGGTTACTAGATCGTAGCATGTTGTTAGCTAAACATGTGTTACACAGACAAAAAGAAACGATTAAGACACGTTCACTGCTTTGCCTTAGTTATAGATTAGGGCAAAAGAGATTTTTTTTTTGTTATTTACAAGTTTTTTTAGATCTAGGAAACCGCATGCGCTAAAACTCTTTCTCGGAATTCTTCAGAGATTGAGTGAATCTAATTACTGGTGGTAGAGAACTGTTTTTCAAGCCTCAATCAAATCTAGGGTTGCATAATCATTAGAAAATAACAAATTTTGTGAACAAACCTATGGTTCTATCGGTGATTTGCTGTAAAAGGGGTTGATGGTGGTGGCGATAACTATTGTGGCAGAAGAGGTGATGATTCATGTTATCTCTTTGAAATTTTTTTTAGGGAGGAAGAGATTCAGAGAGAAGTCAAGAAGAAGAAATGAAGTAGCACCTGCAAGAAATAGATCTGTTAATGGTCTCCTTATTAGACTTCTTCTCATCGGTGACAAGGGCAAGTTTTTCTTCTCTAGTTTTACTTTTTTGAAAATCAACTCATGAATAGTTGTTTTCTTTTATCTCATTTTACTAGTGGTTTAATCAACTAGATATGATTTCATAATATTGAGTGACTGTGTATATCATATAATTCATTGTCCTTATATGATTTTTTTGGGGTATTTGGGCTAAGAATGATAGCCAATTTTTAGCTGATGGTGATTGGATTGAAGAATGAGTTTTTTATGGACTGATGGTTATCACTATAATTTCTTTCGTTTGTGCTTTCGGATAGAGAAGCTCTATGTTGGTTTGGCCAATCATTGGGGATTAAGTGATGAAAATTTTGGATGACCTTAATTTAATCACGTGGACTGTCTAGTGTTGGAGCCACTCTTAGACATGTATTGATGTATATATATATATTAGCTTCTAATCTCTTAATCATTTTTATGTTCTTATTTTTGACTGTGTTTAACTACGCATTAGGGTTCGCTTTTCTTTCTTTACTGGGATTTGGATGATTCTCCTCTTGAATTTTTACTGATGGCTTAAACTTTCAGTTGAATGAAATTCTATCATAAAATTCATACAGCTAGGATCATGCTTTAAGCCGGTAAAACGGAGGTCGGGTAATTTATCCTTCTGATGTGCTTAGTAGAAAAAAAATATTTCTCTTACACATAATTGATTATTTTTTGAATTATTCTCTTAGTAGTGCATCAATACCTAGCTGAAGTGAATATTGTCATCTATATCCAGAACATTGTTGTACTTGATTCATGTCAAGTTGATGTCCATCGCCTAGGTCCTTGAACTCTTGTTACCCCTAAAACCCCTTAAAAACTACTTTTTGTAGTTATTAACAATTTGTCTCAAAGTTTAAACTTGCCTCACGATAATCCTAGTCAAACACTTCACCCTTGAATAGTTACTTCCTTACTGTTGTCTCCTACTTCTCTCTCTTGTTTTCTTGTTCGGAATTTATATATTTGCTTATATGTAATGTTTTTGTAGAAATCTAAGTAGGGTGGGTTTAATTTAAACAAGGAGTTATTGTCTATTAGAATTTAGCTAGTGTTAATCCTGCATATGGAAAATGTGTTACTTTGTCTTTCTATTTGCATATAATTATCGTAAGTTCCAATTTTATCTTTGAACAAGAAAGTTTGATGCATAATCTGGGTTGCACTTGTTCTATTACAAATAGACAGACTTTATTGTTTTTTCTCTGTTCTATGTGATTCAGATGGAGGTGCAACAGAGGTGGAAAGGATTTTGCTGGAAAAAATTCAGAATCAGGCAAATTTTAACAAAATGTCATTTTATTGGTACAAAGGTAGTCAATATCATCCTTTATGTTGTTTTCAGTTATTTTACTCCATGATATTAGAACCGATTAAACAAAGGATGCTTGTTAATCTTCGCAACATCAAAGGAAGTTAAAGGATCTGTTAAAACTCTTAGAGTTGTTCGTCCAATAAAGAATTAATAGATAGGGAAACCTTTCCAGTATTACGTCTTTCATTGTTTTCATGGAGGAAAGCTTAAGTGGTCTTGTAATATCCCGACATGAAGGATGAAGGATGTTTGATTTCTTTTTTTTTTTTTTTTTTTGTCTCGACATATTTTGGATATCGATCTTTTATTATATAAAAATATGATCTGCTTTACAGGTATCGAGAGTACTTTGCTTCAGGAGTTACAACGAAGGCTAAACTGTATAAATTCTTCTAAAGATGGCGAGAGCAAGACCTCCAAACAAGAAGGCAGTGGAAACTACTGAATTTAGTGCATTAAAGTTCATGATTTTTCTTCTTTTGTAATGAAGGAATGATCTTTTATTTATTTTATCCTTAGTTCTATCATTTTGTTTAACCTTAAATTCAGAGAAATACAAAAAATAAAATAAATTAGCTCTCCTTTTCAATTTAAAGTATCACATGTAACTTTAACTGCAATAAGTTCTATATGATAGCTGTAGAAAATTTGTTACCCTTGAGCTAGGTGTATGATGACATTTTAACAAGTAATGTGTCACATAATAGGTTTTACATGGCAGTTTTATCTAGATGTACTTACCTACTATGACAGGTTCATGAAAAAACAATTACCCTAGCACAAGAAATCGTGTTTTCGATGACAGTTTTATAGAAGATGTTACCGTTACTTGTCAACAATGACAGGTTTATGAAGAAATTGTTATTTTAGTACAGGAAAACGAGTTTTTTATGACAGTTCTTATTAAAAAATATCACCGTATCTAGTCAACAAAAACAGGTTTATGACATAGCTGCTACATATAGTCATGATACCGTAATAGTTTTTGTAAGACCTTTTGTAACAGGGGCTTTAGTGACCGTGCAAAACAAATTCAAAACCGTCACATTAATAGTTCAGTGACAGTTTTTAACTGTTACCTAAGCCCCTTTTTATACTAGTGTTATGTGTCAGAATAAAGAGAGAAGCGAAAGGGGCCTCATAATGAGCTATCCACGGCCAGGGGAAATGAAAATAAGCTAAAAAGAGGGAAGTCAGGCCTCCGAAACTATTCATGAAGGGCATAAGGAAGAGAGACAAAGAAGACCCCAGACACCCGGCTTGTAAAAAGTGTGAGTGGGTGCCAAAAAAGTCTGAGCGAAAGAAGAGCTCCGGGCACCGTGCAACTGGGAAATTGTGTGTGTTATTATCCGGTCGGGAAAGAGGTTGGCTTAGTAAGCTTCCTTCAAAGAGGTGGGATATGCGCCTCTTGTAAATGGTCCTAGGATGTAAAGTCAAATGGACGATAGAGGCATTTCTAGCACCCGATTAAAAAGATTTGTCTTTGTTTTTGCCTTTTCTAGATCCAGGAGCTTCAACCCGGTTATGGAGTTCAGTATATGCGGGATTTTACGATAGCTTTATTGCGGGTGAAAGTAGCCTTGGTTCAAGGAGAAGTGGTTCCCAGCTGACATAACCCAACTATGTCCACTTCCACCAGCTAGTTTAGACTCATTTTTAATTGGACTATGACTACTTACAGTTGCTATAATGAATCACGCATTTACTGACACATTTGCTCATTCCGATAAAAGTTTCTGAAACCGGGAGGCCCTTCTCTCCTTCATTTTCCGAGACAGGTTATGGAACGAAGTGCCTATGAACTGGTGTGGAGCAGATGATGTGCTTTTAAGGGTGTTAGACTACGCAAAAGGCTAAGTCTATAGGTGATGCGATTCAAGCAAGAAAAGTCAATAGATAGGTTTCAGTCTTTTGAAAAGGATGAAAGTATGGGTAGAACGTGCCAAAACTTCGTTCCTAATCCTATCGCGGACGAATTTATGCTAGGTCCTTCCTGGAAATGTTACTATTTACGCCTTTAGGTCTTTTTGAATTCCATTCACAAAGTGGGACTCCACATTCATTAGATAGAGAAGATCTCCAAAATTTAGTGATCTGATGCCGAACTTATTCCAATTCCAACAGCTCAGACTCGGATCGTAGGGATTGTTGGGCATTCAGTTGCAGGCATGCTAGAAAAAGAGAGTTTTCTTCTTCACAACTCATACATCGTTTCTTTATATCTATATTAGCTCGTGTTAATCTCCTGTTGACTGACATAAAAGAAAGACTTCAATTCAATGATCGAGATTGAGACTGAAATGCATTATTTCATTTGATGGATGTTTTTTCAAGCTTTCTAGACTCAGTATGAAGATTGGTCAATGGGTTTTGGGAGCACGAACAGCGGAATGATCTAATGGCAGCAGAAAGGACGATATTAGTTGTATCTTTACAAAAATGCACCATCTCAAAAAAAAAAACTGGATCTCCGAGGCATCCCAGTGGCGGCAGGACCTCCGATAAAATAGAGTTTCCTAGAGCAGATGAGTCAGTAGATTCGGGATTTACTAATATTCTCGGAAGTGAAAATAGCCTTGAACCAAATAAAGGGGGCTATAGGTCTAGAGCAACATGTGTCAAATGTGTTATGCCAGAAAGTGCAGAGCAGCGCCCGTCCGGTGCCGAACCAGAAAATGTTCTTCTTTTCTTGAAGAACGGAGGAGAAACAATGGTTGTTGTTGGCGATGGTCCCACTCCCTTCTTAGGTGGAAAGTAAGGATGGATCAATTTACCTATTTCACACAATTCTTCTGGTTATGCCTTCTCGCGCATCTAAGCCATATCCTTAACAAGATATGCAATCGAAAGAGTTACTCAAATGGATCGTTGAAAGGCTGAGTCTAGGATTTGGTTGAAGACTTGGGGGGGAAATAAGTATGCGGGTGGAAGTATCTCCAGTTAATGAGCAATAGTGGTTTGGTAGGCTATTTTATTAACTGGCTTGAGTGGGATTCCTAAGTGATTCTCTCGTTAGTCTCTTTGGTTCCAAGGTCGACAATAAAGGAAAGATTCAGCATGTTCATCCCTTTTCCGATTCTGATTCAATATTCATGGGGCATAAAGCAGATGGGTAGCAAAGCTTAACTGACACCGATATGTATTTTTTTACATCAAAAGTGAGAATGTCTAGAATGTATCTTACCCACCAAAGATAAGAAAAAAAATATATTGACTTTTTCTCTGTTCGACTAGTAGGTCTCACAGTCAGGCAGGTTATCGCCAACTGTGAACCTTAGGACATGAAAGCATCCACCGTAACTAATCCAAATAAACAAGCCAACAATGAACATACAATATTGTTAGGGCAGAAAAGCGAGAACTCGAATGCTTCTCATATTGGGTGTATCCATTTTGTTTCTTCAATGTCTCTTAGTGCCTTCGTTAGAAGGGCTTCACTGCTCAGTTATTATATGATTTTTGGTCCCATCCTGTATCTTAAGAACCTCTTCAATACGGTCCGGGTTACTAGCTTCCGTTCATAGTTTTGCGACAGATGCTATACAAGGACTCTTTCTATAACGCTTCTTCCTTCTAATGACCAGCAATATAAGAGCTGATCGAAAGCAATGGTAAAGAGAAGAAAGATGGAAATGGTCACCGGGTTTCTTAGCAAAAGGATAATCGATTCTGAAATAGATGTTTACTGGTAAAAAACGAATTGATTCTTCCATTGTCAGTACTATAGCCCCAATCATGACTACTAATAAAATCAGACTAGGAACCAAAATCAGCATCCAAGTTCTAAAGGAAGGGACCCTTCAATAGGAGACTTCAGAAGCTTCTGAACCAACAAATTCTTTCAATAGGGGAACCTTTCCAGATAAGCTATTCCTACTTGATGTATTCTTGGTCGTGCCTATGTAAAGTAAAGGGCCGTTGGTGAGGGTCCACGTAATTTCACAAGTCTTGAAGCCTCAGTTTGGTCCTGATTCTAGTTTATTTTGTAACCAAAAACGGAGGAGGCAACTTAATGCCAAATGCTTGGAAATCCTTGGTAGAGAATTCTCATGAATAATATGATAAATACGCGACTTGAATTGCGTTCAGCTAAGCTTCACCCCCAGCTATTACCGTACCCAGGCGCGGGATGTCCCACACCTTGCCTCATCTTTCACTAGCACTGGAATCAGATCTGGATCAAGGAAAGGTGAAATGCGAGGCCCATTCTATTTGTAGGATGAGGTAGTGTTACGACCCCCACCCCGATGAATTTCTAGGTGCAGAGCGAGGCATTGATTCATGTGCTACTTATTGTAAATGGGACACTTTGACAACTCTGTAGTAGAAAAGGCTTTTTTTGTTCATTTGCTTGTTCCTTTCTAGACGCATCTATCTAGAAAGAAATTTCATTAGCAAGGCATTTTCATTTCTTGTGTATTCGTATGAAATCTCCCGTATCCCAAAACCATGCTTCATTGATCTTTCAGGCCCTGCAAGGCTGGTTAGACTCTCCTCGTGGATCAGGGTACATGTAAAGTTAAAAATAGACCAAAGACACACTGGAAGGGGCTCCAATCATTTCCGAACTAGGAACAACCCTATGATAAAATAGGTATCTAGTTTCTAAATACCTTGAAATTAGCTATCGTCGAAAAGGCCCTTTAACCTAAATTTCAATAGGAATTTCCTTTACTACGTCGTTACTAAGATAAGATACGGAAGATTTCCTCTATTACTTTCTGGCGCTTTGTTTCATCTACACTCTTCGAAGTAATCTATTGGGAGATATGTGTCAGTAGAACACCTAGAAAGTTTGACATCAAAAGAGGTAACTTTCCGCAGCATGAAACTTTAGCTGATTTCCCGTTAGAGAATAGTTCGATCCTTGATTGCATATGTCTCTTTTTACTTCTAATTGTAAGGAAAATAAGCTCATCATATAAGCAAGAAGATCTCGCAAAGTATAAAAAACCCAATCCTAACAGTAAAAAGGAAAAAGAAGAATTCCTTTCGCATACATATCCGATCTCAGTAGCTTCCTCAATAGTGCAAGCAGGGGAATAAATCCCTAATCAGGACCGTTCCCTGAAGCATCGATGGATTGCACAAGATGAACCAATACTGACCCAGGGTATAACTAGAGTTGCTACGATGGTGCTCTACGAAGTCTTTCATCGCTCTAGTCATGTTTGTATTAATCAGATGCCTTTCCTTCTACAATACGCGCGGGGACTCTACTATAGTGTGCTCGCGTCAAGCTGCTTTGCACAATGGTGTTGTAGGCGCAAACTTCCTAGGTTTTATGCCTTTTACAACCGACCGGTAGATTATAGAACTCAAATAGGTCGGTAGCCCATAAAACTAGAGGAAATTCAGACTTTGGAATTGCTGCTGCTTATCTGGACCTGGGAACTCTAACAACTTAGCTTGGCTTTCAAGTAGGTACCGGTTCCAGAAGATCGAAAAAAGAGGGGATTCTTTGTTAATAGAAAGAAGGAACTGTTTATAACAATCACGAGATAAACGAGTATACTCATCCAAGCCGCATGAACATGTACAAGTCAAGCTCAAATATGGGATTTTTTCCATACCTTTTATAGAAAAATAAGGGTAGCAATGAATGCGAAATCGCTCAACTAATGGGAAGCGATTCAGAAGAAGGAAGAAATGGCAACTTTGTCTTTTCTAACACCTCTATCGGAGTCTGGCCTTGAATGATATTAATGAATTCCACGAAAGAAGATACTTATTCTACGATATTAGTTGTCTTGGCCCTAAAGTTTTGTCCGTTGAGTTGGGACTAAAGAATCGAGAACGTCCGTGGCTCTAAGCTAGAGGAAACTTTCAAATATAGTAACATTCACCTGGGAAATGGAAGCTTGTATTATAATTATACTACGATGAAAGTCCTCGAATTGGAAGCTTCTTTCTCTTCCAACGCAAGTGTAAGTGAACACTCTTCCAACATAATGAAGTAGGAAGGGAATCGACAAAAAGACTATCCGGGTTATTATGTTCTACACTCAAATGGAAGTCATTGAGGGGCCAAGATGAGAACGTAAGGATGAGTTAAGGTGCCATTGCAGGAGTGATCCAGCTCATAATGCTCCCAGGTATTCTCTTATCTTAAGAAAGAAGTATACCTTGGGGAATCTCTCAATAGTCCTCGACAAAACTAAAGAACAAGATTCTGGAGGCATCAACACGCTTAACTGAACCCCATCCAGGGAAAAGATTCCACTTTTTAATAATACTGATTATCTGTCAACACTGTGACTTGAGCGTGAGACTGGGGAATGGTTTGCGACTGAAGGAAGTAAGGCTCGACCTCCCGTACCAGCTTAAAAGAAAAGTTCCTAACTCGATAAGGGAGAAATAAGAAGACTCATCAAGTCGATAAAGCCTAGTTATTAGACCAACCTAACCTAGACTTTATTCACTAGCACCAGCTCCTGCCCAAACAGTCGATATGATCCAATCTTTACTAACTAATGCTCAGAGAGGAGTGAAGTATCATCTTAAATATTTTTACTTTTAGACTTATCAAGACGAATCTTTTAGGGTTGTGCGTCTACAAAGCGAAAAGAAGACAACTCTCTTTTTGAAAGACATGCATCCCCACCTATTCAGTGTGTGGACAGGAGATGGCTGATCTACCTTTGGATGATAGAGAGGTACGACCAGATGAGAGGTGAAGCGGCGAAAACTCAACCCCATGGCCAAGTGGTATCCCGTGGTGTGTCGGTCTACCTTGGCCTAGTAGAGATCCGTGGGGCAAGGAGACATCCACTTTATTACCAGGACCCCCTTTGGTTTCTTTCCTGGTCGCTTCTCTTTTAGTGTGTATGATTTTTACAATCTTAGATTAAGAGCAAGAGTTTTTGGCGTATGTTAGGTAAGGTTGCTATGGCATAATCCATGGGTGGGGGGCAAATAACTAAATTCAGGTAGTTCCACAAGTGGATTCCTTACAATCCCCTTATTTAATGATCTCGTTGGAAATCATGTAAAAACAATTCATATTTGATATAACTATTTGTGCAAGTATTTTATGATTAAGAAGTAACGCACCTTGTGTAGATCGTGTATTAATCAACTATAGGTTGAGGAATTCCTGCCTGAGTTGGCTGGTCCACAAATACTGGTCGTAGTGCTCAGGTAAAAAGGAGCCTAGTCAGAAGAGATGGTATATGGAGAGGAAGACCCCGCCTCGTTGATAGGATTCACTTTATAGGCATCGGCCCCTTGATCCGTCACGAAAAGGCGATAACCAAAGGTATCACTTTCAGGAAAAAGGCCAGATTCACCTTCCGGGGACCTAGACCCAGTGTTCAAGACTTGAAGAATAAATTTCAGGAGAATGGGGCGTCAGCCCAGAGCAACACCGTGTGTAGACTTAGTCGCTCACTGAACTGTGGTTCTCGTTTTCTTGTCATATCTTGTTAAAATAAGTGGATCGTTACCTCTGTGAGTTCCCTTTTTCGTAGATAGATCACTGAACTATGCGCTTATCTTCGCTTTTCGATCAGCCATCTCCCCGTTTTAACCTTTCATCTTTGTGTTGGAAAGGAGGATCTAATAAAGAAGAGACAAAAGCGCTTCAAATTAAACCTCGCTTTTTCTTCATGATCAGGTGGTTTTGGCCTCCGAAATAAGCAACGACTCACATTTCCTCAGTAGATTTAACGAAGCTGAGAGCATGGAGCAGCAAGACATAATAAATACTGACTGGATAGTCATTACACCGTGTCCACTCAGAGGATCCTTATATTCATCATGCTAATGATTCCAATGGGTTTCTAGGGATCAACATGATTCTCAAACTACATAACGAACTGCTTTCACAGCGGGGGACCGCTTATGAAATTGGGCGCGGTGTTCATCATACCTTCATACTAACATTTCTTTTCTGGAATATCCTCTTCTTCGAACTTACGCAAATCTTCTGAAATGTTGAAGGAAAAGGTGTTTTGGTCGGGTTTCTATTGAAGCGCGGGGTATCGGGAACTAAGACAAGACTCGTTTGAAGACGGAATACAAACGTTCATACTTGCTCTTTTGCGTATCAAAAGATATTTTTTTAACTAAGCGTATATAATAAAAACAACCTATAACACTAGTCACTATTCCCACTGAGGCTATGAAGTAAGCCCTACAACCCAAAGCGACGAAGAACAAATAAAATTTGCTACAAAAACCAGATAAAAGGGGTATTTCTGCGTATGATAACATAGTAATAGAAAAGTTAATACCTAAAATAGGATTCGTTTTGGCTAGAACGCCAAAATCCGCTATATATGTGACACGGGTTTGCCGTAATGCTGGAACTATGGCGAATGAATTTATCGTCAATAATGCATAAATAAATAGACCAATTATTAGTGATTGAATTCCTTATATGGTTCCACATGAGAAACGAGTACAACAATGGCACATGAAAGAGGCTAAGAAATATCATCACAATCAGTATGACCCTAAAGAAAGAGTGAAATCAATGAAGATCCATGATATGATAGCAGCCATGGAAGTCTTGTTTGAAGAGTAAAAGGAAATGGAGTCGCTTTGCTTATCAGTCGACGGGGTCGAAATGGATCTAATAACCCACCAAACTATCTTAAGGCAACACACCGTGGGATTCTCACTATACTCTTCTTTACATTCTGAAAGTTCGTGGTAGGCAATGGGTTCTAACAAAGTAAAAATACCAAATCAAGAATCAGTGAGAGAGGATGGAGAGAATAACATGAGCCGAGTGACGTAACGCGCATCGGTACTACTAAGTGCCAGCACCTTCTAGATCCTTTAGGGCTCAGACTAATAGATAGCTCTGAGATATTTGCTAACGCTCGTAAACTCCAAACTAACATTGTTCGTAAAACTTCTTTTATGCAAGAAGAGGTTAGCTATGTAGTTCTTCGTCACTATGCTCCTACACTATAGTAAATCTAATTACTCTCTAAGGACCATGTAGACACGTTTGGCGGCCTAGCTTTAAGCAATGCTCGTTTTTTTTTTATAAAATATTATAAAGGAGTCACGCATAAGGACGCTTTTAGTTTCTCTATTAGATTCATAAAAGGAACTTTGCCCCGTACCGAGGTCACTCCCCATGCTTCATAAATGGATGGACACTGCAATTTTAGCTGTGACCCCCTCGCCTAGGATTGGTTGTCATGACCTCGGCAGCCTCTTCAGATAACATTGATTTACATAGTAAAAGGAAAGGTAAATACCCTTTATCTTAGGAAGAAGCTTGAGCCATTTGATGAGGTCCCAAGGTGTCTCTATCAAAACACGCCACCCACCTTTCAATTCAAACTCACCCCCGGGAGTTAAAGGAGGAGTATCTGGTTGTTTTATAGGTTTAATTTTATTCAGTCGAAAGAGTTTAGGTCAGACTTTTAAAGCGACCTTCGACTCAAAAATGAAGGTTATTAAAGAAGATTGCAGCAAGTTCCGAATCCTAACGAAGTTGTTCCTCAGGGTAGCGACCTGCACGAATGGTGTAATGACTGCCCCGCTGTCTCCGACATGGACTCGGTGAAATTGAATTCTCCGTGAAGTTGCAGAGTACCAAAAAATGGGGGGCGCTTATTTCACCCTTTAACGCGAGTCAATGCTTCCATAGAGCTTTGACGGAATCTATCCACTGAAGAAGACAAAAGCCCCTTATTCCAGGTTCCCATCTGCTAGATAGTCTACGTCATTAACTCATCATCTTCTTTCTAAGGAAATGAAAACAAAAAACGAATTTCAAGTGGTTACAACTTAAAAAGAGTACGGTCCAGAACAAAAAAGGCATATGTTTAGTCAGAAGTGTTCGAAGGAACAAAACCTTCTACCCAAACGATTCATAATGCAGATTCCCAGAGTACAAAACCACTCATTACAGAAGCAGGCGAGCGCGTTTTTTTACGCTTCCTCGAGTGAAGTGCCCCATAAGCTATAAGGGAGAGCCTTTATAAGAAGCGATTGAACTTACATCCTGCAGGAATTAAACCTACGAATTACCCTGTTTCAGCCATGGATGCAAAGAGACTTAAACACCGGGAGGGATAATAAAAGGAGGAAAGCTGTCACTAGAACAGAGTACACAAAGAGGGTCCCATGGACCCAAAAAGAAAACTAAAAAACTGTTTAAATCGATAATAAGTAGATCCAGGCCCTTCAACAGAACGAAGAAATCTAGGTCTACCCACATAAGATTCAGTAATTCCTAAAGTAAGATTGCATCCACGCTTAGCCCTCGCCGGACTTCATTCTCACCTTATTCGTCTACTGATTCTTCTCTCATTCGAATCTATATTTCATCGTATTGCTCAGCTAAAAGGGAGACTAGTCAGAAGAGATGGTATACGGAGAGGAAGACCACGTATCGTTAATAGGATTCACCCCATAGGCATCGCCCTCTTGATCCATCACGTAAAAGCGAAAACCTAAGGCATCGCTTGTCACTCGGGACACACCGTTTTCGTAGTTTCATACATGATGCACATAATCTCACACTGAACAAATGGAAAATAAGAGACACAAATTTGCCTTCCACAAAGTTTTCCTTCTGGAAACTTACAATCGTGCAAAAGGAGTTTAGATAAACTCCTCAGGTAGATCCTGATTTGGTAAATCGAAGGTCCCATCACATACATGTCATAAAAAAAACAACACATGTGACCTTGTAATTGTCCAGACCCTCCAACATCATCTCCCACACACATTCAGTCATTCCTCTCTACCTCATCGAAGTGTATAAACTGTAAATCTTCGAAAAGCAATCCATCCATCATCTAATAGAAACCAATAGTTGAATAGTAGATGAAGTAGAGAGCAGTATGTCACGGGGTCGGTCCTTCGCCTCGACTTTACTCCGTGCGGCACTTGACTAGAATTCCGTTACTAGGCAAGTCAGCCTCCCAAACAAAGTTTAACCAACTTTGTGTAACTACTCAAGATCAAAACTCATAAGAAACTCAAGAACGCTCAAGAACACTCAAGAACAAAAGAGAATAATTGAATGAGAGAATTAAGTTTGTATTACTCTCTTACTTGAATAATTGGATTGTTGGATGATTACAAATGAGGATGGTATCCCTATTTATACTAGTTGGGAGCCAGGAATGTTCTAGAAACTTATCTAAGATCTATACAAATGTATGGCTAGGATCTACTTCTAGATTATTCCAATCTTATCCACAAATATCTACACTATTCTAGAATGTTCTAAGAAAAGGACAAATGGTAGAAGATTCTAGAATGAGGCTAGCCACTTAGCCAAAAGGGCTAGCCAAGGTGGTGCACAAGGGTGAATTAGCCATGTGTTGAGCCATTTGGTGCACCCCTGTGACAAGTAGCTGTTGAAAGCTTAAACCTAAGTAGGTCCCACAGTTCCATCGGCAGATCGCCTAATAAACAAACAGATGAGCTGTTTGGTTGATGTTTAAACTTTAAACTTAACTCACTCAGTCTCTAAATACATTTGTCGACAGTGTGGGAGAAATGATTCTTGTTGTATAATAATAAAAACGGCGATGATATCGTGAAGTACTTTTGTTTTCTTTGGTATTATCGAACTACAGATTAGAAACAAAAATAAAACAAACTCCTCTTTCTTTCTTCGATTTCATCGCTACTTTTTTGGTACAAAAATCTGTCCACTCTTTCTGTGAAGGTTTTTAGATCTTAATTGAAGAAAGAAACAGAGAGGTTTTCTTTGTTGTATTCTTAGATTATTATTGTTGCCATGGCTTCATTTACTGTTCCATGCCCTAAGTCATTATCATCTTCGATGTTAGCTTTGAGTGGATCTAGACCACAAGATTCACAACAATCTAATAAGATCTTATTTCCTACCAAATCAAAGGCTTCTTCCTTCTTATCTGGATCTTCTTCTTTAGATCAATCTTCTTCATTCAAATTCCAGGTTGATTCTTTACTCTCTCCCTGGATTTCTACTTCCATTGTTTTTTTCTCACTCGTCATCTGAGGTAAAGATTGAATTTTGAGCATCAATTCCTTCGAGAATGAAGAAATCCATGAAACCCATTGTTAGAAATTATTAGTTATTAGTGGGTTTGCCTCATTTTGCATGAGTTATATAATTATTTGCCATAATCATCTAACCATGTTGTTGAATTTATGTTTTAAGATTGGCTACGTATATCAGTTCTGTTTATAGATTGAATTCTCTCAACGTCTAGTAATCCCTTGAATTTTTATTTCATAAGCTTTTCAGTATTGATAAGTGGACTATAGCTTTGAATGGATTAGTTTTATTAGGATTTTGATAATCTCATATTTCCGGTGATAATATATTGGGTGCTTGATTGAAGATTTTTTTGATAGAGACATGAATCCGTAGTGTTTAATTTTGGTAATTGTTTATGTATATACAGGGATCTAACTCGAGCCAATCCACTGTTTGGAAGGTTCAGGCTCAGCTTAGCAATGTAAGTTGCTTACCACAACTTAAACGTTTATGTTTTCGATTTTCTATCTTGGGCTTGGTGGTGGTGTCAGGTGTGATTGCCTTTCGATTGACATATTTCCTATGTAAAAAGGTTGCTGTTGCGAAATCCTCAAATTCCATCACGGTACCTGCAGCTAAGCCAGTTCCATCATCGGAGGAAAACAAGAAGGAACCTGAAGTCGAGGAAGTTCCAGATGCATCTTCCATTTCGGCATTCATGACTCAAGTGTCTGAACTTGTCAAGTAAGAAAATAAATATTTATTTATTCACTTTGATAATTTAAAAGTGACTTATTGTTTCAATCGTCTTTTTTTCTGAATTAATATCATATTCCTTTGGCAGGCTTGTGGATTCTAGGGATATTATGGAGTTGCAGCTAAAGCAACAAGGTTGTGAACTCACAATAAGGAAAAAGGAGGCTTTGCCTCAGCCACCAGCTCAAAACCCTATTATGATGCAACACTCTTCACCTCAACCCATGTATCACTCTCAACCTCCCCAGTCATTTGCACCTGCTTCTGCGCCTCCTACTCCTTCAGCTGCTCCTCCAGCTTTACCTGCCCCTGCAAAGTCAAGCAAGTCCGCACATCCACCCCTGAAATGTCCAATGGCTGGAACCTTTTATCGAGCTCCTGCTCCTGGGGAACCACCATTCATTAAGGTATGCTTGGTTATCTCTACTTGTACATATTGACACATGAAATTGATAAGGATTTTGAAGTTCATTAGCGCTCATTTCACTTCTAAGTTTTGTGCATCATCATTCACATATATTTAGCCTTTCTTGTTGGCCAGTTCTTGATGCATATCTGAATACCTTTTTCTTTAGGTGGGAGATAAGGTTAAGAAAGGACAGGTCATTTGCATCATTGAGGCCATGAAACTGATGAATGAAATTGAGGTAATTTTTATTTTACTTTTACTTTATCTGGTGCCATGTAAAAGAGAACCGCAGAAAAATATATGCCAAGCTTAAGTATAAAGTACTGTACTCGAAGCTACTGGTAACCAAAAATTATGTCAAGCTACTAGAAAAAATTATGTCAACACATCATACACATTGAGCTCTAATGTCACTGGTGACCAAAACAAATAAATCGGTTCATGTGCTGGGTGTGACGTAAAACACATTGGTATCAGATTCTAACCACAGAGTTAATTTCTGGCTCAGAGAACATTGTTCTGTTGGAGTTAAAACAGCCCTGCGCACGGACCATTTTTTCAGTAGAGAAAATCTAGACTACCTTCTGTATCATGTTCTCTCCTGGCCAACATATGTAGACACTATGTTGTTGTGTCAGTACAAGTTGATGTTCAGTTCCAATTTTGTCATTCTGTTTCTCTCTTCTTCTTTCAGGCTGATCAATCAGGAACTGTAGTTGAGATAATTGCCGAGGATGGAAAGCCAGTTAGCTTGGACACGGTACTCACTTTCTTTCTCCAAACTGTTTTTCTTTTCTTTCTTTCTTTCAAGAATATGATCTCATTTTATCTCATTTCCTTATGCAGCCTTTGGTGGTCATCGAGCCATGAAAGTAGGAAATCACGTTTATTTGTAGGAGAAACAAGCTGATCATATTTTGAAGTCTAGGCTATTCAGGTTTCAGATTGTTTGAGATTTCAATTATTATTTCTCTCATCTGTATTATCTATACTTTTAGTTATGAACTTGAACAAAAAGCTGAAAGCTTAATTTTTATTTTCTTCTTTTTTGTTTTCATCAGTGTAGTACTAGCCATTAAATTTTCTTAAGAACTTATAAATGTGAGCTTCGCGTGCCGAGTTTTCTCATATATCCATACTGGTATGTCCATTAGATAGAACACAATATTTTGTTCTTTTTCTTACTTCTTCATGTTCCCTTTCTGAATTAGCCTTCAAAATTTTGCGTGACTTCATTTCAGCCACTTGGAAAGTTGCACAGAATACTGTATGAAATCTAGCTTAACCTGAGTTCCATTTCCGACAAGTTTTTGGGCTGAATAGCAAAAGCCATCTCTAGGTTGTTATTTGCATGTGTTTACCCAAAAAAAAAAGAAAAAACAAAGGTTGTCATTTGCATGTCATTCACCGTGACGCGGTAATTTGACTTGTATGCACATTCGTTTGAAAAGTTCCATATCCGGGCTCAAGGAATATACTTCTAACCCTTCGATCAACCAAATTCAAAATTATATTCAGTTGGTGGCTTTCATTGATCTTCTAGTACCTCCAACAAAACTTCACTCAATTTTTTTTTTAATATTTAGCCTAGGCCAAGCAAAACAATCTTTTTTTTTTACTACAAAAGCTTAAAAATTCACTCTTTGGTCCATGCCCCTTTAATGTGAATGATCTAGTAAGTTCTAAAAATGTCCAGTGGTGGTTTATGTAGAATTCTGGATACAAAAATTCTTGTTGGATTAATTTAGACTATCTAGACACAACAAAACCCATAAATACGACTCCCTGTTTTCCCCAGAGAATAGGGCCCACTCAAATGTGTCTATTCGGTTCTTAAGTGGTTCAAAAGGACGGCCTGTCCAGAACCATTGTTATGGATAAGAGGATGTAAAGCAAAGGACAATGTGAAAGGTCTCCATGTCGACTCTAGTTTCAATGTCGGAGTAAAGCAAATCCTAATTGAGAGAAAGATTCGTGGACATGGAAAGGAAGACACATGTACTTAAGTTAAACTAGCATGTCATGCATTTGGGGCCTAAGCTGCTGCCACGCGCCCTGAACAGATGTCACCTTTGCATGTTTAACAACAATTCTCATCCAACTTCTTTATATACTCAAAACGGTTTCTGATCCATTTCCCTCACTCCAATACAACAGTTTCTATCATTCATCTCAAATCAAAAATTTGCAAATATTTGAAATAGAACCAAGGTTTTCTACTCTTTCGATCAGTAGTAATACTCGTTTTTTTGTTTTTGTTTTTGAAATGGGTTCTTCTTCGAGGTTTAGCAATGGCTATAATCTTCAATTTTTCATCTTGTTTTTGGTTTTCGCTACTACAACTTACTGCAGTTGTAAAGTAGTGGTCGATACTCCTCTGCTTGAGGAGAATGAAAAAGGGTCTGATATTCTCAAGGATTCAAATAAGAAATCAGAGCAAATTAAGCACAAGACTGAAGAAACAGCACATGAAGCAAAAGAAGGAACCGAGTCTTGGGCAAATTGGGCAAAAGAAAAACTAACAGAAGGTCTAGGGTTTAAACAACAAGATTCAGATGTGAAAGAAACAGCAAAAGATGTTGCTGGACAAAGTAAAGAAAAGGCTCAAGGAATTGCTGGAGAAGCCATGGACAAAGCAGGAGAAGCAAAAGAAAAAGCCAAGCAAAGTACAGATTGTGGTAATGTAGCTGCAAATGGTAAAGAAAAAGCTCAAGAAATGGCTGGAGATGTGAAGGATTCGGCAAAACAAGGAACTAACTATGTGAGTGATGTTACAAGGAAAGGAAAAGATGCGGCACAGGGAATGGCAGGTGAAACGATGGAGAAAGCAAAACAAGGAAGTAACTATGTCGGCAGTGTTGTAAACTCGGGAAAGGACAAGGCGCAAGAAATGGCAGGAGAGACAATGGAGAAGGCTAAACAAGGAAGTAACTATGTGGGTAGGGCTGTGAACTCAGGGAAAGACAAGGTGCAAGACATGACAGGTGGTGCAATGGAAAAAGGAGGGGAAGTGAAAGAATCAACAAAACAAGGGACTAATTATGTTGGAGAAGCAACAAAGAAAGGAGCAGAAAAGGTTCAAGAAGTGGCTGGAGGAGCCAAGGAAAAAGCGAAACAAAGTGCAGATTACGCAGGTAATGTTTCAATGAAAGCTAAAGACAAAGCTCAAGAAATGGCAGGATCAGCTATTGATGAAGCTGAAGAGCAAATTGAATGGGCAAAAGAAAAGGCTAAAGGAAGTTTTGATGCTGCTAAAGCTAAAGCTGGTGAAACAATGGAGAAAGCTAAAGAGAAATTTTCACCCACTAAAAAGAAAACAACACAAGATGGCAAAATTCATGACGCTGAACTCTGATTATCTAGATTATTAGCGAAATCATATTCTACAACACCACCACCACCAATATTCCCTAATTAGACTTTTTTTCGTTTTCGTATATCTGTTTTTTGATAGGTTGGTTGCTGTGTGTTATAAATGTAGTTTAGGTGTTTCTACTTTCTAGTACACTTTAATATTTTATCTTGTGTATTTTAGTAGTAGCGTGTGTTTTGGTGTTTGCAATGTGTGCTTCTTTCGAGTCATGTCATTAAAGAAGTTCTAGGTGATGAATTGAAACACCTTGCTGCTTGCCAGGCCAATTTCCAAATACTGACCACAGAGGGTAGGAGGAGATGAGCCGGAAAGCAGAATATGCCATCGTAACATCCTTAATAATGGTAAGGTTCATCCTACTTTATATGACAGAACAATTAGCAAATAGTAAATAATCCTGCCGACAATGCCACGCACTGCTCTCAAAATATCATAGCACTGTTTTCCTTCCCTAACCTCCATAAGAAAATAGAAAACAGAGTATA
>JAJJMC010015859.1:8940027-8979514 GCA_023531435.1 Papaver californicum | reverse complement strand
CGTTTTCATCCAGGTTTTTATGGATAACAGATGGGGTACGTGTTTTTTTTTTTAACGGGGAGGAGATAAGGTTTAAGGTCCCGTCCCATGCCCGACCTATTGCCATCCTATTATCCAGCGCGTGTTAGAAATAAACTTCAAAATCTTCCGCGAATGGAGTAATTATCCTAGATTTGTGCGTCAATATTAATATTTCTTCCGCAGTAACATGAACTCTTTCAACTAGCAAAAAGAACTAAAGAGACTCTCATTGTTATGTGCTTAATTCGATTTAAGATCTTTAAATTTTTTTTATTATCATTTACTTTAGCTAAGATTTTAATTTCACAAACTTATAATTTCTTTCCAAAATACCTCAATTCATCCATTGTTTTTCCATTCAGATCGAGACATACAAATTTTCATACTTACACATCCGTTAAGCATCAACATAATAAATCATAAAATACCATCATAACTTCTATCATTAGTACCAGGACTGTTCAACAACGAAGCAACTTAAATAACATTGTTCAATTTGAAACTAAAATCTATCGAGCTAACCTTTCGAAGAATGAAGATTGCTTTGATCAAGTAGTCCAATTTTTTTTTCAAAACCAATGTAGTAAGCATCAACAAGAACTCGTGTATTTTTCACAAAGTATCCCTAATAAATTTTTCATTGATAAAGTTCTTCTTGATGCTTCAATGATGATCAATAAAGATCATCACCATCCTTGTGTAGATGGTTTGTTTTTATCAGGGGTAAAATAGTAAAGATTCATTATCTAACACCCAAGACGCAAGCGTATGGTCCAAAGGCCTAAAAAGACGTTTTTACATCAAACCCGTCAGATGTGATTCTGCACTGTCCTGCACAACGTCGTGAGCTGGCATCAATTGGTGATGAATCCAGGGACGAGTTATATACCAAACTCTTTGTATGGATGTCCTCTATAAAATACTAAATAATTACATCAATGGGACAGATAGAGGTCTAAGGCAAGTACAACACAGAGACACAAGTCTAAGTCTAACACATAATAACATCGGACAACTCGATCACTCAATCTTCTCATACACAGAGAATTGTTCGTAACTATTCACACCTATTATATCCTATAGAGTCTGATACTCTGACCTCAATCTTTCTCTCGCTTCTCCTTTTCTTTTGTGACCGAAGCAATACTGGAACGGTTATTGCTTGATTTAAGACAGAATTGTATAGATTGATCTCTAGAATCTAAATAAAGTACTTCAACAATACAAATGTTTAAGGATTTACGAATTATCACCTGCTCACCCCACTTTTCCAAAATTACCCTCTTAATTTGTTTTCCCCATAAATTTTTTGGCGACCACAGTGGGAGTTAAATCTCTCAGTTGCAATTCTTCAATTTCTCAAATTTAATCAGTTCCAAAATGGTTGGTCTCCAGTCAGGCTTAACACCCCTCCTCCATTTGAACAACACACCGAAGAGGCAAGGGATGATCAGACTCCACCTACCATCATCGATCTGATGCAGACTGATGTCTTTTAAAGTGGTAAATAAAGATTCGTTACTCAGACTTGTGAAGATTGATTTTAAATTTAATTTCTAAAACTGAAAGTATAAATACTCAAATATTTTTTATAAAGTTGGGAGAAAACTGAGACTAGGATTCCACTATTTTCCAATTTCAAAGTGATAATAATTTTAATCATGCAATTCTAACATTTTAATTTGATTCTAAATCATTGTAAAAATAGATTTTCAAAACAACAACTGTATAACAAAAGCATGGAGCATCTAGGACCTAAGCCGAGGCATGCACCATCTAACGGAATCACAATTGCTTAACAAAAATCTTTTAAATCAATTTTTAATCAAGGCAATTAATCATAAATAAATTGTATAAATTAATTAAATAATTACCACATAATTGTTGGAAAAGTAGTTTCCTCTATAGCCTCAGAGATGAAGTTTAGCTCCTCATTGTAATGGCAAAACCCTCAAAAATCGATTTTATAACTCAAAAATTGCTTACAATAAGAATATAAATGCTCAGACACTCTGATACGGTTATAGGTGTTGCTGTGAACACTTCGCACGGTTACAGAAGGTATTTAGAATGAATACGCAACAAGAAACAGATTTCTGTTGCGGTTTGAAATAAAGGACGGACTACTGTGTAATGAACGACTGTTTCTTGGTGTAGTATGCTTCGTGTTCTTGATGTGCAGCAACAGAAATTTGAACTTCTTGTTTACGTGATTCTCGTGATTGTGAGCAATTCTAAGCTTCCCAATTGTTTTCTCCTCTCCTCTGGACTGTCTAGCATCCTCTATTTATACTACCCATCACCAAATCATCCCAATCTTTCCTTTAATTCTCAATTGATTCATCGATTATGACTTTTCAAAAACTTGATTATTTTCTTTCCTGATTTCGATTCTTTCTCTGATTCTTGATCCTATTAAGAGAAGAAATTGATCTCTTTCTCTTTTTAATTCTTTCCCAAACAAGATGATTTCCTAAGTTAAGGAATTTCCAAACTCAAATCTTGTTTCCAAATCCAACTTAAGTTTCCTTTTTTCGTTGTTTACGTGAAGAAGAAATTTTCTTCCCGCCAAAATTGACGCTCAAAATCTTGGGTGTGGTTGCCCTGATCCAAAAAATGGGTGCCTTAATCCAATGTGAGGGTGCCTTTAACATTTCTCCAAAAACACCTACAAAGAAATAAAAACCTAATAAATACGAAATCGAGTATCAACAATACATACAATTGAGATCAAATCAGACACAAAAATGTGTCTATCACAGACACAAGAATCCCTTACCAGGACTCAAACGGAGATGGCTAAAAATCAGAAGGAAATCCTCACTGTCCTCAAGACCCTTACATAGAAATTAACACCCGCATAACAGACTAGAAATACTTCTGAGGTAGCTGCTGAAAAACACATCAAGGGTCACGCTCAGGACGAGGATGCAATTCGTATTCTTCCAAACCCAGTACTAGAGAGGATCCATCAACCAAACTTTGTTACTCGTGAAGATTTGGAGCGACTTCTCCAAAATTGCAAAATGGAGAATTTATATGTTGTTCATCAACATCAACCTCCTTATCCGTATGAGATACAGAGGATCCCCCTTCCTAGGGGATACTCCTATCCTTCATTAGCACTCTATGATGACACATGGAAAGCCTGTGAACATATTTCACGATTTCTAGAATCATTAGGGGAGCATGAATACAACCATGTGTTGCGTCTGAGAGAATTTTCTAAGTCTCTCGTTGGAAGAACGTACACATGGTACAATAATATTGCACCCAATAATATTTCTAAATGTTGTGATATGGTTAATGCCTTCTGCAGGAAATACTTCTTTGTATATGAATAAGTCACATTATCAGACTTGGGAAGGATGTTTCAACGAACTAATGAACATCCCAATGACCATGTGAAGCGGTTCAGAGTCTAAGCACTAGACTGCCATGACCCGAACGTGACTGAACTTTAATTGGTAGAGCTCCGCATTAACGGTATGATACCAGTCTATCGCGTTTTACTGGAGAATTTGTGATTTCAGACATTCTATGAATTACATGAAGCTGCCAAGCGGTCGGCTACTATTGCACCTGCTTTGATAAAGAGGACAAGGCCTCCTATCAATAATGAATAAGTAAGTGAGACTCGCAGCAGTCGACGCCTGGATCAAATGCAATAAAACACACAACCATCTGTAGGTGTCGTGACTGAGGGAGGTAAGAGGAAAGCTTCAAGATCAGAGCCACAACCCAAGCATGCAACGCCAGCATAAATTTCAACTCCAACATCACAGGCATGCCAACCACGTCGAAGGCAAGCGGCACCAGCTGTAGCTCTAGCATCGACTCGACGCCAACAACAACAACCAAGGGAAGATCCGGTCTCTCCCGACTTCCAAAACTCTTAGAAGTGTGGATACGGAATAAAAACATTAAGTTACCTCCATTTAAAATCCACTAACATAGTAAGAAATGACAAATCTCGGGAGAATTGCAATTGGGGACTGAAAGAGTACACATAAATCCTCTCCCTGTCATGAATTTCACCACGTATGGAGAACCTATCAATTAAGTAGTTCAATCCATGATGGAACACATGTGTAGGCTCCTCTACTGCTCGAAGGCGCAACACAAAGACATTCTTACCGCCCTCAACCATGTTGTGTCTGGCAGACGACTATCTCTTCTGAAAATAAAATATGTCCTGAACTTGCTCAGATAGATGAGGGGAAAGAAAAATGTAACTGGGGACTGCTCACCACTACTTGTCTCAAGGATACATAATTTGGTGAGATACTAATTGATGCACGCTACTATCAACATTATCCCGATCAAAGCACACAAAGCCATATAGATACTTAAGAAAGAAATAACGTACTTACATCAATCGTCTATTCCTATAGCAGACGACTACCCCAAGTCATATTTCTTTCCCTCCTATTAAAGATTGATGCGCTAGCCTCCTCACCTTACATAACAGAGAGGTTCTCATATTGCCTAATCACATCCTACATCCAGCTGTGAACCCTTGGGGTCTTATTCTAAGGAATGTACCAGCTCCTCTTATACTCAACCACGAATAGATTTCCTATCCAACAAAACAATAACTAATACAAACGTCTCATCAGCAGACTGACTACCTATGAGGTGTAGAGCCAACCATGTATACTCCATCTCATGCTGCTTGATAGCCTCGACGCAGGTGCTGACTTCGAATCCAATTTCCATCCAAGTTCTTGCTCCAGCCATAGCACATCAACAACAACCAACAATACATGATTAATTTCTAAAGACATGTTAACTCCATCAAATAATGTTATGTCTATTCTAGTGGTGGATTCCAAGTGAGCTAGACTTGGGGACTGGTCATTGACACAAATTTTCTTCTTCCCCAACATATTAGAAGATCCACCTTCTCTGAAAGACTGGTTATTCAAAGAACTAGATCATTAATGAAAAGTTTGAATAAAGTTCATGCACTCTCTGAAGACTCAACGTATTCATCAATTTTAATCAGAATCAATTGGATCATTAAGTTTAACAACATACAAATTCCCAATTCAATTAGGCTATTGTTGTTAGCCACATATGCTTTTCGTGTCCGGCCAACTTGGATGGTCACAAGGATATAACACGCCAGCGCTGTCATCAAATCCACCACCTTACCTCTTATCAACCTGCAACACTTTCAGATCCACTTCTCTGTTCCTCACCAGCTGTTGTTGTCACTTGATGTTTGCTCTACCTATTTTATGCTGAGAATGTCACCTACTTGAATTCTTCAGGAGTTACTTAGATTTTTGTTGTTTATTTCCCAATCGTCCGCCAACGACAACTGCTACCAGCTGGAAGTACAATGCAACATCCAAGATTTATCATTCGTCATATAATATTCTGATGGAGCATCAGAAGCAGGATACTTGGATAGATGCATGGTTCTGGCGTTTTAAAAACCAATTGATAGGCACATTTTTGTGTCTAAATTGCGCCCGGGTATCTGCTTCGATAGTACTCGATTTTACACTTATTATGTCTTTTTATGTCTTTGTAGGTATTTTTGAGAAATAAACATTTGCGGAAAAATTGGCTCGAAAAGTGTTAAAGGCACCCGTGAAATGGATTAAGGCACCCACACTTTGGATTTGGGGCACCCCCTTTACATTTCAAAAATACGAATGTGGCGGGAATGAAACTCATCTCGTGGAGGAAGTTCTGTCAACATGATTTACTTGTTTTTTGGGATATTTGTGATTCTATTTGATCCAAAAGGTACAAGAGTTCAACACAAGATTAAACACATCGATTTGGAGTGATTTACGTCGGAAAATATTGCGCAATCGAGAATTTGGATGGAAAATTGGATTCCGGCTTGGAATCGGATTTGTGGAGATTTGGATAGATTTTAACGTGTTTGAATGGGTTTGGAAGACTCCCTAGGGTTTTTACAACCTATATATACCAAGAGAATTGATTAAAAAGGGGGAGACAAGCTCGGAGAAAAAAAAAGAGCTCGCCGGTACACTCACCGGGAACTGCCAGCGATCCGGCACCGGCCGGCCAACTGTTCTTCATCAGCTGTAGCCGGAGAAGACAAGCAAGCAACACAGATATGCGTTGCAGTTCCTGTTGCGTTTCCTCTTTACCTTTCTGTTGCCTTAATCCTTTGTGTAACGGCTGAACCTTCTCCTGTAACACATATACGCATATCAACTCAGCTGTGTTACATCTATTTCACCTTGTAATCAACTTTTGGAGCAATGAAAGGGTATTTTGAGCAAGTTTTCTTCACCATGAGCTAAGTATATTTACTGGGATGATGGAGGAGGTTTTACTCTCAATTTTATGTGGTAAGTCTATTTTTAATTAATTATTTATAATTCTTTACTTGTTAAAATTGCATAGTTTCGAAATAGAAAAACGGTTTTCTTTCAGCAGTTGTGCTTTTACTTGATGGATCATGATGGGTTGACGACCATTGATGTTCCATGCTTGTGATTTACCTCTGCTTGTTTGCATAAAAACCTATTTTGGCAATATTTGAGCTTAATCACATAAATTGTTGGAAATAACTGATTCCTGATTCCTGGTTTTTCTCCATATTTTCCAAATATCATCTCTAGTTTATTTTACTTTACGTTATTCCTGGATTTTATTTAATTAGATTAAGTCAATTATTTTCTAAAATCATTACCTTCACAAGTTCGAGAAACGAACACTTTTTACCACTATTCTAAAACACATCAATTTTTGGCGCCGCCGACGCGGACTTGTTTTTAGGTTTAGGGTTTTAGATTTATTTTTAGGTTTTTATTTTTATTTTTATTATTTTACTTTGTTCTATTTTACGTTTCTTTTGGTATTTCTCTTTTTGCTACAGGTTGGATTTTGGATCGAAAAGAAAGTACGCCAAAGATTTGGAATTAAAGCTAAAGACTTGGAGTTGAAGGGAAAAGCTTAAAGAACGAAAAAGAAGATCGAGGATTTTATTTTTGTTAATTAGATTTTTAGTTTATTTTAATTAGTTTTAATTCGTTTAGAAAATTGTATTAGGGTTTTTATTATTTCTGTAATTTTTCTTTTATTTTCGGACACTTTTTGGACTTTTTTTTTTGGACATTTTATTATTTTTAAACCCTACGGAAGGGTAGTTTTAAATATCAAACTGTGTGCAGGGAAGGACGACAATTACGATATTGTCTCGGCCCCTCGGGTTCGCACACTATTGAAAAGGATATTAGTGGCCCGAGTCGACTTCAACGGTTCATCGCCCGTCTGGTACGGGAGGTAAACTTCGACCAACCCACGAATCTCCTGTCAGTGGGTTTTCTGGACGCCTTTGTATGCATATATGCTGAGGACTAAATACGGACTTTAATTTTTGCATAGTAAAGGGCAAGGCCTGGCCATATAAGATAAGGTTTCGGATTTCATCACCGTCTCCTTCTTGCCCGCCTTAGGAAAACGAAACCTACGCGAACCTAAGCCTAAAATCTTGACTAGAAAGAGACCTATAGGGTATCGAGCTTATTGGAAAATCGTTCAAAAGGACTGTACTGGTTACTTTATTAGCCTAACTCGAAGTTCAGGAAGATTATTTTAAGTTGATTAGAGCCGCCTTGTAACCCAGGGAAAAGTGCCAAAGAGACAGGGTTATCAAAGCTCCTTAGAGCTTATCCTGTTTCTCTTCGACTTAATCTAATTCGGATCGTTCTGAGAGGTTTGCTAAAATTGTAACCAGTTGCCTTTAGAAAGAATAAAAGCTGGTCTAGAAACAATCTAAGTGGAACCATCATGCTTTTTGTTTGCTAGATTCAATAGGTTTGATTTGGTTGAGTCGGCCTTGCTTGTGTATGTTTAGAACCCCTTCCGGTAGGATTTATTTTTAGAGTTTATTTTTGTATATATTAGGAAGTTTTTTTTAGAAAATGTCGAACTGGTATTATGAGGACCAATACAATGAATATCCGACTGAATTTCAAAATAGACATTATCCATACTATCAACATTGTGTGGATAGTAATCGGGATCACCACCAACCTTTTGGAGGCTATTACTCATACCAAGGTGATCCCAATTACTATTCATACATACACCCGTCTTATGAACATGAACACGAGCAGTTACGACCTAAAAATATTGATGATCTAGTTGTTTCTCTAAAAGAATCCGTCAAGGAGTTGGCTGAGAGTACAAAAAGGTTTGGATTGAGTGTGACAGGAACAAATAGTAGTCCATATCCTTATCTAGAAGAATCACACGAGCAGTTGCAATCTAGTACTCCCCATGATGATTTGAGTTCGTTATCTTGGAGGGATGCCCTAAAGCAGATGCAATGTAGTACTCCCCATGAACCTAGTATACCTCTAGAAGAATCACTCAAGAAGTTATCTGAGGCAACACATGAGCTTAAATTAAGTATGGGGGTGACAATTAGTAGCCCAACTCGTACTCTAGAAGACACTCTCAAGCTGATAGATGAGAATAACAAGCAGATGATTGAGGATAAAAATAGGTTCGTATTAAGTATGAATGAAATTTCTCCAAGGAACAATATTGCTCAATATAATCTTAATTCCCAATATGGTGCTACCCTTGATAGTTATTCACCTCCTCAAGAGGACGAGGATAGAATTGGTAACACTACTTATTTAGACGAGGTTAAAACATCTTCATATTATTATGATGATAAGGATAGTATTGGTGAAGAACTTGAAATATACAGGCAGAGTGATCAAGAAATTATCACTCCAATTGTGTTTCATGATGATAGTGTTATTTCTTGGTCAAATCCAAATAATTTTAATGATCATTCACCTATTCAAATGGAAGAGGATTTGACCAGAGATACCACTGTTTTAGACGATGTAGAAACTCTCTTGTTTTGAAACCGATAATGGTTTAGAGGAACGGGTTTATCCTGAGAATACTGTTTTAGAGTCCAACGATTCAGAAACAATAGTTGTGGATAACCAAGATAGACCCGTAGAGATTTTAAATATGAGTGAGGATGCACCACTTGATTATAACTTAGAAGAAGCAATTGACAATTTTCGAGAATTTGATGATCTAGAAATTAAGGAAATTGTGACTAGTCTATCTAGAGACACCCAAAATTCTAAGTTTGGGGGTGATTATCATTCTCCCGGTGCTTTACCTTTGACTCTTTAGAAGTCCCTCACTTGGGACTTGATGTTTGTGCCTCTACCATATTAAGAGATTATCTTCAAGAACTGTTTCCTGAACCTAATCATGTCCATAAAGAAGTTCAGTTGTTAGAAACCCATCCTCTGGTCGATGTGGTTTATCTAGGTAGTAATACCAAGATTGACTTTGTTTTCCCACCAAAATATTTTCTTCCATATGTGGGAACGTTAGAGTTTCAATTGTGTCAGTTATTAAGTTTTGAGACTAAGCCTAATTACTTTAGGAAATTAGAATCGACACATTTGCTTAAGAATGACCACCTTCATAGTAGTCAATTGTGTGAGTCAAATGAGTCAAATCTGATTGATTTTAAAGATCCACAATTATTCAGGTTATTATTATGTGCTTCTAAGTTCTTAGTTGAGTTATTCCAGACTTTACAACCTGATCTTGTTGATCCTGTCTATGAGGAAATCAAGCCTATGAAAATATTTTATCTAGACCCTTTTATAGAGCCTGAACCTGAACCACAACTAGAAGTAGTTGTTATAAACATAAAACCAGATAAGGGTGTGCTTGGTTTGTTCATTTTCTTGGCCTGTTATTGTTTCCTCTTATTTGTGATAACACTATTTAATTCAGATGACCCACAGTTGTTCCGATTATTGCTATATGATTTAATGAGGTGACTAATTCTTTCCTAGTCTGGCTGAAGACTTTAAGCTTAGCACTTCTTGGGAGGTAACCCATGCTCTTACAACACGGTAATATCTTTCCCTAAGTCCTTTTCGTGAATTGGTAACAGTTTCTTCTGGTTCGTATTTTTTTAATCATTCATCTTTAGAAACATTGAGGACACTGTTTAATTTAAGTTTGGGGGTAAGGGAGAAACTTTTTAGTGAAATAATAAATCTCTAGAATTTATAAGCTTGTGAACACTTCAGGGTGACACTAACCATTCTAGGTAGATAGAAACTTAGCTCTTTTTCTATAGGAATTGGTGTGCCCAGTTAAATGGTCTATTCATAAAAGGACAGAGTTCATGTGTTAGAAAATAACATGATAGTTGTCACCACATCTCGGAGTCTATCTCGACCATATCACTTTATGTTTTTATTTTTGCAATTTTGTGTTTCTCTAAGTGATTTGGTGGGGCCCAGTATCAAATTGTTATCGCCGCTAGGATGAAATAGAGTGTTTGAGATCAAGCCCGATTCTTGCTTTATTCGAAAAAAAAAAAAAAAAAAAACAATATTGACACTTTGATAGCAATATGTGTGTGTTCCCCCTGTCTCCGTCTCCTAAGCAAGCGTGGAACGCAGGATCCATGGGAACTATCACGTAAGATGCTGATAAGAATCATGCGCTTGGATTCAATTTGATCCAATCATGTTGTCAATATATTTATCGTTTTATTTATAATAAATCGGTCGCTGGGACCCTTGTATATACCAGTTGAGTCGATATTAGTATTATGATTAAGACCATGTATCTCAATCCATTAGGATTCATCCTGGCACTGACCTTCAGACAGATATGGGAAACACCGTTCACCTTAGTCAACACGTGCAACCTTCACATTTTCCATGTTCATCTTCTAAATCTTTTCATGTGATTGAACTTTGATAGATTCTGAGTCTTGTGGTTGAACGATTATCTGAGTAGAGCTCTGTTGTCTTATATATGAATTTTAGTATGCTTGAGTAAACACTCGTGTACAACAATTGGACTCATATAGGGTAATGATTCCCATAGCCGAAGAATTGAGTAAGCCAACTAAATAGCTTGTTTAGTGTCTATCCTTAATCGTTCACGAGTAGCTAAAATTTGGAGTGCAGGTTTTGTGGGTATACCTCTTGTAAACCCTCACGAGACAAAACTCGTCCACTAGGGACACCTAGGGGTTTAACGGCTTATTACATATGCTAAATGTAGTCGCGATTCCTGCGAAAGTGAGTTAGGATTTTATTTTATTAGTTTGCTCGAGGACTAGCAAAATAGTAAGTTTGGGGGTATTTGATAGGAACATTTTTGTGTCTAAATTGCGCCCGGATATCTGCTTTGATAGTACTCGATTTTACACTTATTATGTCTTTTTATGTCTTTGTAGGTATTTTTGGGAAATAAACATTTGCGGAAAAATTGGCTCGAAAAGTGGTAAAGGCACCCGTGAAATGGATTAAGGCACCCACACTTTGGATTTGGGGCACCCCCTTTACATTTCAAAAATCCAAGTGTGGCGGGAATGAAACTTATCTCGTGGAGGAAGTTCTGTCAACATGATTTACGTGTTTTTTGGGATATTTGTGATTCTATTTGACCCAAAAGCTACAAGAGTTCAACACATCGATTTCGAGTGATTTACGCCAGAAAATATTGTGCAATCGTGAATTTGGATGGAAAATTGGATTCCGGCTTGGAATCGGATTTGTGGAGATTTGGATAGATTTTAACGTGTTTGAATGGGTTTGGAAGACTCCCTAGGGTTTTTACAACCTATATATACCAAGAGAATTGATTAAAAAGGGGGAGACAAGCTCGGAGAAAAAAAAAAGAGCTCGCCAGTACACTCACCGGGAACTGCCAGCGATCCGGCACCGGCCGGCCAACTGTTCTTCATCAGCTGTAGCCGGAGAAGACAAGCAAGCAACACAGATAAGCGTTGCAGTTCCTGTTGCGTTTCCTCTTTACCTTTCTGTTGCCTTAATCCTTTGTGTAACGGCTGAACCTTCTCCTGTAACGCATATACGCGTATCAACTCAGCTGTGTTACATCTATTTCACCTTGTAATCAACTTTTGGAGCAATGAAAGGGTATTTTGAGCAAGTTTTCTTCACCATGAGCTAAGTATATTTACTGGGATGATGGAGGAGGTTTTTCTCTCAATTTTATGTGGTAAGTCTATTTTTAATTAATTATTTATAATTCTTTACTTGTTAAAATTGCATAGTTTCGAAATAGAAAAACGGTTTTCTTTCAGCAGTTGTGCTTTTACTTGATGGATCATGCTGGGTTGACGACCATTGATGTTCCATGCTTGTGATTTACCTCTGTTTGTTTGCATAAAAACCTATTTTGGCAATATTTGAGCTTAATTTATTTGAAAGAATTGCATGATTAATCACATAAATTGTTGGAAATAACTGATTCCTGATTCCTGATTTTCTCCATATTTTCCAAATATCATCTCTAGTTTATTTTATTTTACTTTACTTTATTCCTGGATTTTATTTAATTAGATTAAGTCAATTATTTTCTAAAATCATTACCTTCACAAGTTCGAGAAACGAACACTTTTTACCACTATTCTAAAACACATCACCTGTGATATGGCAGCGCAATTTATTCTTGATAATGAAGTTGAAAACTTCGTATCAACTTCAATGTCAAAAGATGAATACTCATGAGAAGAGGAATGTTTGTCTCCTCTAATTGCTCTTCTAAGGTTAATATCGACCACTTTACCTATATCATTGTTCACCTCGGCCCGACATCTATGCACCCGCGTTGCCACTTTTGGGGGTACAACACACATAAAGTCGATAATGAAGCACGCCTAAGATGGAGTTTGTCTACATCAAGAAAACTATCAGGGTTCATCACCAGCTTATCTTGACTCTGTCTTCCACCTTACTGCTACCAACTATGAGTTGTGTCATCATCTCACGCTCACTGGTGTTCCATCTCTTGTCTACAACTACTTGTTACTGCTTACAACTCATTATATCATCAACTCCACGGACGAAGCAGGGACAAGAAATGGATTTGAGGTCGTCCTTCCAAGAGCATATGATGCTGCTAACAAATGAGATAACCAACTGATGAGGGAGGGGTGTTCTCGTGCAACCAAAGTAGCAAGGCCTGCAATGCTAGGGTTTAGAGGCACTGTTAGTGTAAATAAAAAGGAAGAATGTCAGATGGAAGGCAAAGTTCCCCTGTGAGCTGTATACTCACGTAAAAGAGAGACGAGGCAAGATTATCTTACCTTACTATCAATGAACAACTGATTCTCTTGATAGTTGAAACAGAAGAGGAAAACGTCGAAGAGAAAGAGAGGAGCAAAACTCCCTTTTATACATCAAACGGACTTACAAAATCCAAGAGGAGTAGGATTACTCCCTCACTTATTCGTCCAAGTTATGCTCTCACTTGTCCATCCAATCCCTAAGCAATGATTTTATATTATTTCTGAATGCTTGTCCGTCCAGGATGTGTAGCCACATTCTGTCCGTCCGACTATGTGGCCTCCCTCTTGCCTATCCAGCTATATGTGCATGTTTGGTCAGTCTAAAAGCCTGAATTGCTGACGCTACCTCCCAGCTGATGATGGCGTGCCTCTATATGTCCATGTTGGTCATTCTCGACTTGCAGATCCATCAACGTGACGATATTCGAAGTTCAAGCCAACTACAATATCTCTGGTAATATCTAACAACTAAGCTTTGATATTTTATTTTCATCTAAAATGGCAAAAATTATGTTTCTGACCCGGGTCTCAGAAATATTAAAGCTCATAATTCTTTTGGGAATTTTAACGTGGGTACTCAAACACCTGTCTCTCTGTATGTACGGTTGAGTTTTTCAGAATATTACATACACGATCTAAGTTACTGAAAGAATCAACATTCACCACTGTACAAAATCATCAGAATAACACTGGTGCTTACTATAACATTCCGAGATATTCTATGATTTTTACATAAAATCTCAAGCCCTAGATGGATTTCCCACTAGTATAGAGCAATTTGAGTATCATTTGGTGATATATTCCGCAGGCGAATTCCCAAAATTACCTTATGTCAATATTCATTTTCAATTGAATAATGTTGACTTACCTATACAGCCTTGTACAAACAAATCTCAATCTCCTAAATGGATTGCCCACTAGTATGGAGCAATTTTAGTATCATTTGGTGCTATATTCCACAAGTGAATTCCCAAAATTACCTTATGTCAACATTCATTTTCAGCTGAATAATGTTGACTTACTTATACAACTTTATATAAACAAATCTCAAGCTCCTAGATGGATTTCCCACTAGTATAGAGCAATTTGAGTATCATTTGGTGCTATATTCTGCAGGTGAATTCCCAAAATTATCTCGTGTCAGCATTTATTCTCAACTGAATGGTGTTGATTGACTGAAATATCTATGCACTTTGTATAAACGTATGTAGCAAGTTACATACGAGTTTACTTGACTAAAATACCACGGCTGTGCTTAGATACCAAGTCAAAATTGTGCTAAACATAATTTCATAGTTTTTACTAGCCAAATCTAGCCCTGGTCACATTAATCCTTGCTTAATGAGGTAACTAGTGTGAATGGCGTAAAAAGAATTCAATTTAGGGCTTGGAAACACTAAAAAATAAGTTCGCAATGCTTATAAATATCTCAAACTATCAATGAACGCTTTCCAACCCTAATTGACAAATGAAACGACTTAAAACTGGATTTGCAACACTTATAAGCGTTGCAAATGTTTTAGCCACGATCGTTGTTCGTCTCAGTCTTAGCTACAAGACTTGTCTGTCTTAGCTTTAGCACAAGACTCATCCGTTTTAACTTGACTACAAGACTCGTCCCTAGTTCCTAGATGGATTGTCCACAAGTAGAGAGCAGCTCGAACTTTTAGGTGTAATAATTCCACAACCGAATCCCTTGAACATGTTCCATATATACATATCAATATTAAGAATCGTACTGAGTAACATTAATTCATTAATGTATTCACAATATCTATATATACCTTCAGTACTAGAAGTATATTTATCAATAATGCAATACTGAACTCATCCATGCCCAACTCTCAGTTGAGTTGCATGGATCTACTATTACTCCATATTCGTTAAGGATCTCACTGAGTAATACTGATGCACTATAGTCTACACAATATCGTGTATATAATATGTTTAATATCTGGGGACTATGCATCAATAAAGCATTTATTCCCCGAATAAATTATTAAATTCATTTATGCCTACTCTCAACTAAGTCACATGGATTTATCATAATATTTTTCCTATGTGATCATCTACTGATCATTTATGCCCAAGCCTGCGTCAAAGGTATATCTGGGAAGAAAAGTTAAGCAGTTGTCCTTCTATTAAACTGTCACCATCTAGTTCTTACCACGCAAAATTACTCGTTCCGTGCTAAGCATGGTACTTAATATAGATGGTGGGGTTTTTCAGGTGTCAAATAATAAAGATTCATTATCTAACACCCAAGACGCAAGCGAATGGTCCAAAGACCTATAAAGGCGTTTTTACATCAAGCCCGTCAGATGCGATTCTGCAATACTCTGTACAACGTCGTGAGATGGCAACAATTGGTGATGAATCTAGGGACGAGTTATATACCAAACTCGTCATATGGATGTCCTCTACAACATACTAAAAAATCACATCAACAGGACAGACAGAGGTCTAGGACAAGTATAACACAGAGACACAAGTCTAATTCTAACACAAAAAAACATCGAATAACTCGATCACTCAATCTTCTCATACACGAAGAATTGTTTATATCTATTCACACCTATTATATCCTACAGATTCTGATAATCTGACCTCAATCTTTCTCTCGCTTCCCTCCCTAAGACCAACCATTTTCCTTCTCCTTTGTGACTGAAGCAATACTAGAAACAAGACATTGCTTGGTTTAGGACAGGATTGTACAGATTGATCTCTCGAATCTAAATAAAGTACGGTATAAATGTTTAAGGATTAGACGAATTATCACCTGATCACCCTATTTTTCCTAAATTACCTTCTTAATTTGTTTTCCCCACAAACACCTTGTTACCCTCGTCGCTAAGTCTGGTGAGGTTAGAAACCCATAACCTCCATAACCACTGTATCCATGCTTGCAGCACCGCTATCATCATCATTACCATCTTCTATTTTCTCGTCCTCGTCTTTGTTCTCACTTTGGTTCTTTTCCTGATCTTCAATCTCTTCACCCTCAAAATCAACATTCAGCGTCTCTAGCATGGTTCATGCAATCGAGGATTGGCTTTCTCTGATAAGTACTTTTCATACATTGTATTATCTTTTTCTTCTTGATGCCCAACCTCAAGTTCGTCTGCGTATGAATCATTTTCTGAATTAGCATCATCGTGATCATCTGCCTCTCCATTTTCTCCATCCTCATATACCCTTTTTGACCTCATTCATATAATTGCATTCTCTCTCTGTTTTCTTGCCTTTCTTGCATCCTTATTTTCCTTCCACAACTCATATTCATCTCGATTTTCTTCCCTGTGTTTGTCATACTCTTTCCTTCGCAACTCTTGTTCTATCTTTTGCCTCATAAAATCCACCAGTGCCTCAATCCCAATCTTAGGCAAAACCCGTATTGCACTCTCCATAAAACCTAAACTGGGTGATGCTACATTGTTGTTATTGGAATTTCATCTCTTGGATTTGCCATTGCATCAATTGCGAACTTCCTCTCTTAACGTTCTTTCTTTTTATGGTATAATTGAGTGTAATTTTAGATTCATTTCTTTATAGTGAGATTAGGGGTATCATTAATTCCCATTCAAGGATAATGGTTATCTGTTTTATCGTTTGGCAGATGAAAACCTTTTAAATCCATACACAATATTACCAACTTCATCATGTCTCCTCGTTTGATAAATGAAAGTAATATTACATGGCAATGCAACATCTAAAGAAATAATTCTAAGGAAATATATTTATTGATACAGGTAATAACCTAATTCAAATTTAAGGAATAAATTTCCTAGCACAGATAAAAGTCAAACCAAGGCCCAAAAGTTCAAAATTACACGAATCTACCCATCTAACAAAGTAATACCAAAGCTAAAAAAATTGAAGGCATGGAAAAATTATATATTCAAAAAAGATAAAAATTTGAGTTTACTTGTACCAAAATTTCTTTACATTAAAAAAAGAGGGAAATCTAAAGAGTGCAATAAAGCATCAACGTACGAGCTATAAGAACTTATAGGGTAATAATATTAATTCCATGAAAAACAAAATGTCTTAAGAATAAGACATGAAAAAGTACATAAGAAAAACAAAAGAAAAAATTACAAAAAGATAGAAATCAAAGCAAGTGATCTATGAATCTTTGTTCTTAGTTTTTCCAGTATCGTCTTCAGCAATAATCGAGTCTCTCCTGAATTAACTGGACTGACAGTCCCAACAACTACAACTTAAACCTCTTCAAAAACAATAGGATTTGGACCTGAAAATGGAGGATCGAAAAGGTAATTAATATAATGACAAACATGTAAATGCATATAAGAAAATTACTAATACCTGAGTCATTGTTTGTTGGTTCAGTTCGATAATCTCTCAAAGGAATATTTTCAAGTAAGCCTTGAGAAGAAAAGCTGGACTGACCCGGATTTCCAGGAATGATCTGAGGAATAGGGAAAGGGAGACCCTCCAACAACTAGTTGGTCACTGGTATATTGAAGTCCCATCTTCAAAAGCTCAATTTATTCATGAGAAATTCATTTTCAGCCTCATAATTCTTACATCGAGAAGTAATCATTATATGATAAATGTGATAGACCGGAAAATTCCGCCCCTGACGCTATGCGAAGGCCAAAACTCCCCGATGCGCCACTCGAAATGATGGTAACCGGGCCTTAAAGCTTCAATGTCGCTAGAAAAATGCAGGTCGATTTAGCATTTCTAAACATGCTTCACAAGCATGGTACTCGAAACGTAGTTTTCATACGTTGCTTCACACTATTCCAAACTTACCCTTGTTCTGCAAAGGATGCAAAGCCATAAAATCCAATGATGATGCCTTTCGGCATGCATCAATTACTTACGAGCATTATCTAAGCATAAGTCATGATTTGGACTAGCACATATGCCATTTTAGACCTTTTTTTTGCTTCCTTAATTTTGTTTCGACTATGTGCTGGGTGCATGCACCGATCTTGCTTTTTCCAAGGATACAATAACCAAGCATATACCATCCATATCGTATATCTTGATAGGAAGTATGAACATCCATAAAATGGATTGCAACTACCTCATCAAGTGGGGTAACAATCATCTCTTACTTCGCAATGTCGGGCCATATGATATGAGTTACCAAAGTACCGCAATCACCTCAAATTAGATGTTATGAGCGACAAGATGCTGGACCAAAAATGTATTGCATTGCGGCTACCTATGTACCCAACATGTACCTTGAAGGGATCAAGCATGACCGTAGTTCATCCGAAGGGTCAATTCGAATGAGACAAGCAACTTAAGACTATTAAGGCAAAGCAAACGTCGATGCCAATGGCTAATCGTTTTGAAAGTATTTGCGTAAGCATATACAATCCTCATCCAACAAGTTCCACCTTATGTGGTAAGGCCAAGCAAATCCTAGTTCGTATAGGCCAAGAAACTTTCTCAAGGTATGAACTAGATTGTGCATACTAGTGCCAATTAGTATGCAAAATATGTAATCTCGAGTAAGCAACATGAATGAATGATGCTTTCGTATCATTCAAGCTCTACCGTCTAAGCATCAAAGCTAAATAAGCGCGGCTAAGCATGTCTAGCATCGCTAAGCATTATTAACCTAAATGTGTCTTTCCCGCTAGCATGGCTAAGCATTGCTAACCCAAATATGTCTTTTGGTTAGCATGTCTAAGCATTTGCTAACCCAAATTCATTTTCCCGTTAGCATCACTAGGTAAATCCACTTTTTAGTTAGCATAGATAAGGTAAATTTGCTTTCTCGTTAGCATAGCTAGGCAAATCCGCTTTCTGGTTAGCATAGATAAAAAAATCCACTTTCTCGTTAGCACCGATAGGCAATTTTTTTTTTTAGGTAGCTTGGCTAAGCATCATCGTTTTTCAACCAACACTTCCTTCCTATATATGTTTTACTCACATTTCTACCAGTACATAAAAGAAGGGGATAAGACATCCATCGGCTGCACGCTAGGCAATCCGCTTTCTAGTTAGCATAGCTAGGAAAATCTTCTTTCTAGTTAGCATATCTTGGCAAATCCACTTTCTCGTTACCGCCGCTAAGGAAAATCCGCTTTCTAGTTAGCATAGCTAGACAAATCTGCTTTCTAGTTAGCAAGGCTAAGGCAAATCCGCTTTCTAGTTAGCATGGCTAAGCATCATCGTTTTCCAACCAACACCTCTTCCCTATATATGTTTTACTCGCATTTCTGCAAGTAGATAAAAGAAGGGGAGAGGATATCCATCGACTGCACGCTAGGCAAATCCGTTTTCTAGTTAGCATAGCTAGGCAAATCCGCTTTCTCGTTAGCATAGCTAGGAAAATCCGCTTTCTAGTTAACATTGCTAGGCAAATACGATTTCTGGTTAGCATAGCTAGGAAAATCCTCTTTCTAGTTAGCATTGCCAGGAAAGTCCGCTTTCTCGTTAGCATAGCTAGGCAAATCCGCTTTCTGGTTAGCATAACTAAGGCAATATCGCTTTCTGGTTAGTATAGCTAGGCAAATACGCTTTCTGGTTAGCATAGCTAAGCCAAGGTATTCCCTCCCTATATATGTCTTAATAGCATTTCCACATATTTGGAAAAGAAGGGTAAGGGATATTCATTGACCGTCACCATGGTTAAACATGACTATTTTGCCCCTCGCTCAAGACTTGATGAATATGGCTTTTCACTTTAATTATAAGATGATCGTTTTCCCCCTGGTTCTAAAATTGTTATTTTACCTCTGAATGACTATTTTCCCCCTAGTGTATAAAATTACTATTTTACCCACGGGTGATCCTTTTGCTCATGGTATATAAAATTACTATTTTACCCCGTAGTCAAAAATACGGGTGTTACAATAAAGTTTTTCCATATTCCCAGACGTCGAAGAAAATAATGGGGTACTTATCATTATGCAAAGTATCATCTATACTTTTAAACATATCAGGGCCATTATGCTTAACATTAAGAGATAAAGTAGAACTTTTGTAGATGATGTTCTTGAGCCTATAACTCTGAGCAGGTTTGCAGGCGTAGTTCAGATGAAGAAGTTGAGCAATAATTTTCTTCTTCTTTAGGTAAAGTGCAGTTGAGATGCAAAACCTTGTTCATATTATAAAAAAAATTAACTCCGTTCTACTGGAGAACAATTGATTATTCTCAAACAGTCATAAACAAGAGTTGGAATAAGAAATCTGAACCTACACCTAAGATGAGACTCAAGAATCAAGTGTTTATCTTCTCTATAATCTTTAATTTCAAAAACATTAATATTTTAGGAATTTGGAAGTCGAACTTTTAAGTTAAGATTACCAGAAATACCATAGTAATCTAAAATTGTATCAGTTGAAGAAAGGATGGGATCTGTTGAATCTGAAACCATTAAAAAATAAAGAAGCTTGTATGAGAGAAAAAAGTTTGAAACTTGAAACTCGAAAAAAAGTTTAGTTCTTTTGAGATCTGAAAATTTAAGAAGATAAAAAAATTACTTGACCTAAAAAATTACATACCTTTTCTTTTATACCAAGTAAAAGGAAACGAGTTAATTGAAAAGACATGACCGGTGAAGACGGTCCACCACCTCATAAAAACGGCTCCGGATCACCTGTCCCCATTTATGTATACTTCCAAATCCCACCAACCAGAGCGTAAAATATGTCTTAGAAAACACTTACCAGAGTTTACACTATTATCTTACGAAACAGGGTAATTACTAGAGTTGCATAGGAACCGCCCAAAAAACCGTACCCGCCCGAACCCGATAAAACCGCGGGTTTTTAAACCGAACCCGACCGTCGCGGGTTTGTATACGGTTTTAAAAATCAAAAAGCCGGTCATCACGGTTCGGTTTACGGGTTTAATACAAGAACCGCCCGAACCCGCCCGTATAACCCGATTATTTTTAGCCATTAATTGAGATTACTATTTTTCATCCTAGCCATCCATCTAACAACAAACTTAACAAACAAAAAACCTAATCTTCATCTTGTTCTCCTGTTCAGGCGTTCAACAGACATCAGTCTTCATCTTCACTTCAAGTCTTCATCTCGTTCTCCTGTTCATCTTAACGCGCCGCTGCTGCCTCTCCATCGCCATCACCATCGATGTTATGTAACTTCTGTTCTGTTCTAACTAAGAACATCATCTGTTGTTCTGTTCTGTTCTCTTCACTTCATCTGTTGTTCATCTGGTTATATTTTGAAATTGAGGGTTCATCTGATTTCATCGACAATCAAGTTCAACATACCAATTAAAGCTTACAACAAACAAACAAGGTGGGGGTTCATCTGATTTAATAAGAATTTGGTTGTTTATCTTTTTTTTTTTTTGGAAAAATTAGGGTTCATCAGAAATTAGGGGTTTATGAATACTTTTGTCTAGAGTTACAGACAGCTGCTTGGTTTGCTTATTTGTTTGTTTTGCCTGCATAATATGTGTTTAACTAGCTTTATACAGAAATCAAAGGTAGTAGTACTCTTTCTGAAACTATGGTTAAACTTTTGGTAATCATGTGGAATTGATTTTAAGCCAGGTCCGCAGGTAGATTTTATTTCTAATCATTTGTTAGATTTCGTTGCATGAATTACTTATCATAATGTTATATTGTCATTGCCTAAAAAGTACGGATTATGCTATATGATGTTTTTTTTTTATAACTTTGTAAGAGAAACATTGGAAGTTCTTATCTTCTTGTGCTGCATTTGAATTCTGGTGGAATAATAGGGCAAATTTAAGTTTCAGTCCCTCTTAAAAGTTATGGAGCAGACAGTCTGCACATGGTGCAGTAATCTCCATTCACTGTAGATGCAAGGCTTTAACCTGAAACTGGTTGCCCATCAAACTGATATACGACATTCACATGGTCTGTGTGCAGCAGAATCGACGTTATCAAAAAGATATATCTCTAGATTTAGTTAATCTTGGTTTTAAGGTTGTTAGTTTTATCGTCTTTTACTCGTTTATTCCGAACCTAAATAGCATTAGAATTGACATCATAATTTCATTATTTGTACAACCCAATCTCTGCAATCCAGTAAATTTAAATGAATAATCTTTTTAGATGGAAACATAACATTCAACTAGATGATATATATATTTTGTCCATAACTGTAACTACATGAAAATCAATTATTGATGTGGTTCTGCTTATCGTACCAAAATCAATTCTACATGTTTTTAATGATGTTTGGTGTTTTTTGCTGTTTCTTAGGAGGCTTAATGGGTGGTGCATCAACTCAATCTTTATCTGTTTCCAGCCAAATGTCAAGTACACCTGCAGCTACACCTGAAAGTCAAGTTGGATCTACTACTGGGACACCTGAAAGTCCAATTGCACTTCAGATTAGAACTGAAGATGTAGCTCCAGTTGCAGATGCAGACATCAAAAAGTTGAAATAGGGTTGTTTTACAGAGCTGTAGCCATTGACAGTGAATATGATGTCTTCTACTCTCTTTTTTTTCTTCCCTTTTCTTTCTGCAATAATAATTCTATCTTTTGAACTTAACATCTTAATTTAGTTGCTATGAACTATTGTTTCATTTGGATTTTGAATGAGTGGAAGAGAGTTGGATAATACTGGTATCTCTACATTTCTAATGAAGACAATATTTGAAGTTTGCTGGTACTTCACTGCCAATTAACCATGCTTGCTGGCAATCCATTTTATTATATGTTACAATGAAGTTTTAAATATTTTTGCCTGTGCAAGTTTTTTGTCTGTGAATTTTTTTGTCTATATGTTTTTTTTCTGTAGGTTAAACCGTAAAAAAACCCAAACCCGCCCGACCCAACTCGGATCGGTTTAAAACCGATCCGCCCGCACGCTATGCAACCCTAGTAATTACATAGAGAAGTATCGTAATTGATTTTATTTTTCTATCTTGTATATCCGATGATTTTAATTTTGAATAACATACGATAGAAAAAAATGTCTAAAAACATATCACTTAAGCTTCAAACTCCACCATCTTTTGATAATCAAAGAAAATAAAAAAATCTATAACTTTCTTTCTGTATCTTCGCATTGATTTGTCTAACTTAAAGAATTTAATTCTTAAAAAAAAGTCCAGTTTCTATACACAATCAAATGCCATTCCTCGTTCTTTGCTTCAAAAGTAGGAAACTATCGTTAAGACAATAATTCTAAATATTTTTACTCCGTATAAATCTTTGATGTAAATCTATGTTTTTTCCACTTTGGGTAAATTAAGGATATTGATTATTTGGAATTTTTTTCCCGATCGGGTTTGCAATCCATTAAATAATTAAGGATTTAAGAGATTAAACGAATCTATGATTACAAAGCAAAAAATCAGGAATCGGTGAACAAAAAACTTCAGTTGACTTTATTTTTCTCATTTTCAAATATAACGGTATTATCTACTTAGTTAATTTTAGGTCTATCCAATTTTATTCCCACCTAGATAAGAGGATAAGGAATGTCTAAAAAGAATTAAATTACTAAATTATCCTCATTTGTTAAAATTATATTTCTATCTTTATCCTTAATACTTCTAATCTATTTCTATTTCCCTCAAAATCAATCAAAAATTAGAAATTATTTTTTTCAATTTTTTTTTTTCAATTTTGAAAATTTTGGTTTCAAGAACAATCGGTCAATAAGGAACTTACACGATGGTCGATTGTCCTTGATGTTTTTGACCCATGAATAACATCAACCAAGAATCAACATATATTCTTCATTTTTATGGCTGATTGTTCTTGATGTTCTTGATCCATGAAGAACATCAATCCGGAATCGGTATACATTCTTTATTTTTATGGCCGATTAATCATAATCGGCTGACACAATCCTCCATAAGTGCCGACTGTTAAAAAAACAACTCAAAAACGATAGTTTTTTCATAATCTTTTCCCAAAATTGGTGGATAAGGTTCCCCACGTGTGCCGACTCTAAAAAGCTCAAATTTAAAAGTTTTTTTTTTTCATTTTTTTCCCCAGAATCAGTAGATAAGTTTTCCCACGTGTGCCGATTCTAAAAAACTCAAATTCAAAAGTTTTTCTCCAATTTTTTCTCCAGAATCGGTGGATATAAATGCACTTATCCACCGATTTTAAACTTGACATTTTCTTCGACCGTTTTGCTCATAACTTCTTCGTCTGACGTCAGAGTGATCTCATCCTTTTTGCGTTGAACTTGTATTTTCATTATCTACAATATAGAGGCAAGAATTCCTCGATTTAAACAAGTTTCATTTGATGTCTTACTTCCACCCATCTTTGCATGTAGTACAAAACATCCAATGAAGTAAGACATCAAATAAAACTTGTCATCATGGAGTCTATAATCAAGATTATTACCATAAAGATTATTGATTGATTTCAAGATGATAACAATTGTAAATTCTTTTAGAGATGACATCATGGAATCTACAATCAAGGTATTATGACGGGTCGCCTCGCCACACCAAATCAAAAATTCTCACCGAACCCGGTACGTAGTACAGGTTACATGTCAATTTTGTTAAAAGAAAAAGAACTTCATCGGAAGGTAACTGTTATGAGAAGTTAAATATGCCCAGTGCGTAATACGGGCACAAATCTAGTTAAGGATTTAAGAGATTAAGAGCGTCCACAGTCACGCGAGTATAACATGAACCAAACCTATATTTACTCTTTGATCAGCCCAAAACCAATCACAGTGGGATGGACTATATTTGGTTATAGTCGAGTTTCTAGGGTTTGAGACCAAATTTGGTCCAAAGTCCGAAGCATAACTATACTTGGTTGAGCGCAACTCTATCCAAACGTTTGGTGTAGGCGCAACTCTATCCAAACGTTTGATAGTAGGCGCAACTATATCCAAACGTTTGGTGGATCCCAACTATATCAAGCGTTTATTTAAGCCTACGTCTCTCATCTATCGTTGATTACACATCCGCCCAAACCAACCGTTTAATAAACGTCCACCCAAACAAACAACAAACGTCCTTTTACACCTGCGCCCAAGGTCAAACGTCAATTATATTTGTGCTTGACCATATTTTACTCTTCTACTGCTGCATTTCACATAGACTATAACCAATTTTTTTTAGTATTTACTCTTTGGTTTTGCTCTTTGCTCAGCTCATGACTGTGAGCGCTCTAAACAAATATATGTTTACAAAACGAAAAATCAGGAATTGATAAATAAAAAATTATTTTAATTTTATTTTTCTCATTTTCTAATATAACAACATTATCTATGTTATTCTATGCTCGACAAATAAAAGAATATATATGATTTCATTTTTCTCATTCTCAAATACAATGACGTTATCTAGGTTATTTTATACTTAACATGTGTTGTGTTACGATTGACATAAAAAGAAGAGACATATTATATAGAAACATGTGATCCGAACCCATAAACAATTACTGCATTAAAAACACGTGTAATACTGACCCACTACCAACAATTTAAAAGCATACTACTGGAAACGGGTAATTAAACCTCACCAATTATCTACACTCTTTGTATTCTGAAAGAGGGTAAACAACACTTCTAGCATAGTCCCAAGTTCCCGACAAATGGAAATTGGGGTCCGGTAAAATTTCTAGACTTGTGTGATAGCATGTGGAGAACTGGAACTTTAATCTGTGCCGGTTCTAGGTAAATTAAACCGGAACCATGACTCCGCGTGCCCGTGCCGTAATCTAGACTAGACTAGACGCCAAAAAGAGAGAAGAAACGATGGTTGATTATTTGAAATTCTATGATAAAAAATTATAGGAATCAACTTTTGAAACTTAGGTAAATCTCCCGTTGTTTTTCAGAATTAGACTTTTTGTAATTTTTCCTTTTCTTTTATTTTAGTTAGGGCTTATTTTATTTCTTTGCTACAACCCTTATGATTCGATTATTTATCATTAATATTGTTTGGGGTAATTTTAGGGCTAAACGTTATTACGGAGTTCTTGTTCATTATTTCGTTTATAATGAAACAATATTGATTTGCTTCATTCTTCGTGATTTCAGGGTTCAATTGACAGATCTCGTGAAAAAATGGGAACCATTTGTATATGTAAAAGGCTTTATATATGGTTATGTGCGTCTTCTGAATACATTTATTGACGATGCCAAGATTCGTGTAGGAACTCATGAAACCAGGAGAGACGTACGTAATGATTTGGACATACTAAGGGTATGTTTTTTTATTTTAATTACGAGACTACTTTGATATGATACTATTACTGTTACTGACTTAGGAGGTGTAAGTTTAGCTTACGTGATTTTGTCTGCATCTTACTTTTTAGGCTCTTCTATCTAAAATGAGAGAAGAACACGCTGAGGCCAAAAAGGGATTCTTCAATGCACAGTTGATATCTATCTACACTTATAGAAAAAGATTCATGGTATAATCAGTCTTAACTCAGACTCTATCTGTTGCTGCTAGTAACCTTCTTATTTTCATTCTCTCTTTTTCGTTAATTTGTTAGCTCTTCTTAAATTGCTGAGCGTACAACAGATGCTCCGTGAGCTTCAAGGTGTCTTAATGAAAAAGATCCCAGATGACATTCTAGAATGGATGGAACGTCAGCTAGTTGCTGAGGAATCGGTTGATATTCTTCAGTTTACCGATGATAGGGAAGAAGAATATAAGACCTAAATGCATGTTCTAGTCATAGAATGAACATACAAATTAAAAGCGGGAGTAAAAGAAGAGATTGATAAATACCTCCAGCCATTGCTATTTGAAAGCTTAATCCTTGAGTATGCTCTATATGATCACTTGATTAGAACTTTGGTTCCAAACCCTCCTCCTCAACTTAGATGGTGTATTTTCATATGAGAGTGAATTTGGTGACCTTAATTCTTATTTTTGCTATCATTTCCATATACTAACTCTAGCCATCATAGAGTAGTTGACATGATAGGATGAAGTGGGGTGGTTTTCTAAAGTGGAGAGAGTCATGGGGAGTTGCCTTGATCAATTGCAAATGGATCACTTTATTTATTTATTTTTCCTTTGACTAATTAATAATTAAATAAATTAGTTATTGAAAAAATTGCTAACATTCTCCCACTTGATCCATTTAACGAGAGACTTCATATACGGATCATGTCGACTAATCCTCTTTAAGAGCAAGAATTAATCTTCCATGTATCACAATATACTTAGTCTTTCACCACTCATACTTAACTTAATGAGTAAACCATATGTTTACTCTAGGTCAAACTATAATGATATTTCTCAACAAAATAACTAAAGTAAGTACGTACATAATTCCAAATGAGAAATAATCCAACTAAATGAAAGCTTCAGAAAAACATAAAGAATGTACTACATAATAGGACCAAGTCCCATCCTTAATACATGATCCTTGAATTCTTTAATATGCATGCCTTTAGTCAAGGGATCAGCTATCATCAATTCAGTGCTAATGTGTTCAATGATCACTCTTTTCTTGTACACGTTCTTTTACGGCTAGATACTTTATGTCGATGTGTTTACTTCGACTTCCTCTCTAATTATCCTTATCCATAAAACAACAACTGAATTGTCACAATACATTCTTAATGGTCGGCTAATAGAGTCAACAACTCTTAACCCAGATATGAAGCCTTTCAGCCATACACCGTGTGAGGCATTCTCAAAACAAGAAACGAACTTAGCCTACTACTTCAAGACTATTTGTTTGTTTATATATAAGCATGTTATCCTTAGTACCCTTAAGGTATCTCAATACTTTCTTCGCAGCCTTACAGTGATCGATTCCTGGGTTACTCTGATGCCTTACTAATATTCCAACGGCATATGAAATGTCGGGTCTAGTATAGACATGAATATACATAATGCTACCAACAGTTGAAGCATATGGAACATTTTTCATTTGTTCCCTTTCAATGTCATTCCTGGGGCATTGGTCCAAACTGAACCAATCATCTTTTATAATGGGTGTTACACTTAAGGTATATACATTGATCGAACACAAAAAAACAAATCTTGCTCCCACTGACCTTAATGTATATACATTGATCCATAAGTCTGAATCTGTAGAATATATGGCTTGTGAAAATAACATAAGATCATTATCGGCTCAAATATTACAATCCGAATCTCGCAGATACAGTAAATAGTCACTAGAAATAGTTGACAATCAACTTGTGACTTGAAACAGTAGGTGGAAGTTGATCATTATCTTTTTCATGAACAATATCCTGAAATTGATCACTCCCACTAATCAAGTCATTATCAAGAAATTTAACATTTCTTGATTCCACAATTCTAGTGCTATGAAGAAATCTACTATATACTCTCCACCTCTATATGATTTCACAATCTTAATGTGCTTACCACATTGTTTCTTTACTTTGACCTTAAACAATTTAAAGGCATCCAAAACTTCGTCTTTAGAACGAAACAAGTAAAGATACATATATTGTGAATAATCATCTATGAAGGTGATAAAGTATTTCAGATCATTAGCGTTCATGTCCGGACAACAAATGTCTGTGTGTATGATCTCTAATAGGTTTGAACTTCTCTTGGCATCAATTTTGTGTTTTTTAGTTTGCTTTCCCTTAATGCAACCAACACAAGTATCAAAATCGATAAAGTCTAAAATACCTAGTACCCCATCCTTTACCGATCTCTTAACTTTCTCAATGGAGATATGTCCCAATCTCCGGTGCCATAAAATAGAGGAGTCCTCATTCATAATACATCTTTTTAACCCAGTATTAACATGCATAGAACTATGTGATTTGATTTTTTGCAAATAAAGTCGATAGACAAAATACCATAACCAATAACTTCATAATCTCTGAGAATAATGAAACCAGAATCTGAAAAATGAAAGGAAATTCCTAAAGGTACAAGTCTTGAAACTGAAATCAAGTTTCTAGTGAAACTTGGTGCATAAAATGTCTTTTCTAAATGCAAAATAAAACCACTACTTAAAATTAAACTTCATGTCCCAACAACTTCCACATGTGAACTCATCTGACTGCCTGAATAGATGTAATGTTCACTTCTCGTTGGTTTCCTTAGGTTTGTCATACCCTGCACGGTATTAGAAACATGGATTGTAATACCACAGTCAATCCACCATGTATTATGATTAATATTAACCATATTAAATTCATAAACAAACGCTAGAGAATTACCTTTGTTCTTAAGCCAAGTCTTAAACTTAATGAAGTCCTTCTTCATGTGTCCCTTCTTTTTACAAAAGAAACACGGAGACTCCTTCTTTATGCTTGGTTAGATGAAAGCTTTCCCTTTTCCTTAACGTGATCCCTTTTCTTCAATGAAGAAGAAGCAATAGTAAGGTTCACCTTTTCGCCCTTTTCCATCCTCAATCTCCCCTCCTCTTGAACACACATGGTCATAAGTTCATTAATTGACCATTTATCCTTATGTGTGTATAAGATATCTTAAAATGGGCCATATTATGGAGGAAGAGTACACAAAATGAAATAAACTAGGAAAGAATCATACATGGTAACTTCCAAATCCTTAAGTTGGGCCGCAATATCCCTCATGCTCATGATATAATCACGCACACACTTAAACCCATTGTGCCTCATGGATGAAAACTTCATAATTAAGGTGCTAGCAAGGGCTTTGTCAGAACTTACAAACTGTTCATCAATGGCTTTAAGGAGATCTTTAACCTTAGTATGCTTAACGACAGAACCCCGAATACTAGCAAAAATTTTGGTCTTCATGAACATGAATGAGAGATGAGTAGATCGATCCCACTTTTCGTAAAGATCAACTGCATCTAGAGTAGTAGTCTCAGTTATGCTAGGTGGTTCGTCTTTCCGAATAGCATAGTCGATATCCATTCATCCCAATTGTAAAAGCACTATTTCTTTCCACACCTTATAGTTATCACCCTTTAATTCAGGAATGTCACAATTGACATCAGAAATATTTCCAGTTAAAATTGTTGCAAAGAAAAATATATACATGCTTATAAACAAAAATTTGAGACTTAAACTTAATCATGATTTACCAATGCAAGTCATGTATAAAAAATATGAATCTAGTGACATAAAACTTGCCTGTGGGCTAAAGTCCTACTCAAATTAGATTCATAACTACATGATGAAACTATTAAACCATATTCATTCCTTAATTCCTGTGGGTAGATTAAGAAACATAATTCAATATTTCACCCCAATTAATCATACAAATATAATAAAATTTTCTGTGGGCATATTTCATCATATTACGTATGATTAATTATAAATTTATGTCTAGTTTCCACATGTGATTTCTTAAGAAAATTTTAAATAACTAGAGATGCTGTCGTTACTCTCTAATTACTAAAATTATTAAATCACTTGACATATTTCTTTAATCTTTGTTCATGTACAATCCTAATGGTTTTATTTATAACCATTGCACATGTCAACAAATAATAATACAACAAATACTATTAGTGCTAAACATACATATTTAAATGATTCTCTCTATGCCTGTATGTGATTGAGAACAAAATCACCATGTGAAAAATTAAAGATTGTATGTGCACTCAATGGTTTTATCAATCTAAAAGTTCACTTAGACCCCGTAAAATCGAAGTCATACTCGAGTTTAAAAGCATCATAAACTTATCACTGTGGGGTTTGGCCGATACCTTAATTTAGCTACAGAACATAAACATCCTTAGTTTTTAAATTAAATATATTCTGCAAAACTATATTCTCTAATGTCATCCAAACATAACCTTTCAGAAATGCTCACAATGTCTCGTTTATGTTTACCAAGTCTCTGTATGTACTAATTGATGTAAACTGGCAATTTAACCGCAAATATTGTCGTCTACTTGATCAAAGACATAATCTCAGCACAAAACTAAAACTAACATTTAAAGGTAAAGAGTGACGTTACACTTACCTGATTTTTAAGAAATTCAACCTGAAAACTTATAAGAACATACACTACAACATATTAAATTTTCAGCAGGTTCTAACGGCTGGAATTTCCATACTAAGGTATTCAATAAACCTTATTTCAACATAATTCACTACTGACACAGTTTGGTCTAGCAGGGGTTATGGGGTACTAAACGGTGTCCGATCTTCCTGAAATTGTTACAGGACAATTATAACAACAGGTATCATTCGTAGTTAAATTATGAGAACCATCTAACGGTTGGATAATATTTTACAAGAGCTCCTCGGTACCACATGGTATCTGAATTTTCCAGAAAAATAGTTCCGAAAATCAATCTATTCGGAGCCTTAACAATGTCTGATTGTCTTCAAAATTTAAGAGAAGACATATGAGATACTCGACTAAGACATAATCAAAATCCAGCCCTAACCAACGGTTGAAAAATTATTAACAGCCAAATCAATTTTATGAAAGCTTATTGGAATTAAAACTCATCCACAAAATAATTCCATAACAAGCAAGGGAGAGGTGATTACAGGCTCTTATACCAAATGTAAGACCTAAATGCATGTTCTAGTCACAGAATGAACATACAAATTAAAAGCGGAAGCAAAAGAAGAGATTGATAAATACCTCCAGCCATTGCTATTTGAAAGCTTAATCCTTGAGTATGCTCTATATGATCACTTGATTAGAACTTTGGTTCCAAACCCTCCTCCTCAACTTAGATGGTGTATTTTAATATGAGAGTGAATTTGGTGACCTTAATCCTTATTTTTGCTATCATTTTCATATACTAACTCTAGCCATCATAGAGTAGTTGGCATGATAGGATGAAGTGGGGTGGTTTTCTAAAGTGGAAAGAGTCATGGGGAGTTGCCTTGATCGATTGCAACTTTCCACTAAATGGATCACTTTATTTATTTATTTTTCCTTTGACTAATTAATAATTAAATAAATTAGCTATTGAAAAAATTGCTAACAAATAAGTGATAAAACTGGCAAATTCCAAGGGGGTTCAGTTGACAAAACAAACAATAGACCCTGGAGTATTCAAGGTTGACAACTGCAACCTAGATCTCGTAAGAGATCGTTTTACGGTAGTAACTAACATATGCTTCCTATATATAACTTATCACATATAGACTATACCTGATTCTCAATTTTGTGAGATGATTCCTTATCCTTTTGCTCATCACAGGGGTATCTAGTTGAGTCTGTTGATGTCTTAAGAAAGACGAAGGTGATTTTATGTGCTTGCAATGACATCCCGGAGATGTGTCAATCTATTGAGAACCTTTTGTCCATTCTGGAGGATAAGTGTTTATCGTTACCTGATGACAGCATCAAGGTAAATACTCTTCTCAGCATGTTTACAACACATATGAACTTGAAACGGCTGCTTATTGACTGAATTTATGTTTTTTATCAGTTGTAGGAAGTTGAGGACAGCCAAGATGTTCACCACTCAATGCGCCCAGATGATGGTGCCTAGGTAAATACTATTCTCGTTGTTCTCAGCATGTTTGTAGCACATATCAACTTCAAACGGGAGCTCATTGATTGAAGTAATGTACAGTCTACCATTATTTGTTTTTTCTCATCATAGCTTACAAAGAAAGCCAGTGTCGGTCAATGTTCCAAAATGGATCTAAGCAGATAAAGGTGCCAAAGTAGCAAAGAAGATTAAGGAGGTGATTTCTGTTACCTGGTTTACTCGTTAATAAGTTTGGATATTATTCAGTCTCTAATAGCCATCCTTGATTCTCTGTGTATGTCTTCTTGGGAGCTTAGGAAGCCTGACTTACTGATTGTCTGGAGCCCTAGGATTTCCTGTAACATTAAAATGTTGTTTGTTGTTTGCATGCTAGAATTGCATGGAAAGGTGTCCCTACCAGGTCCTGGTTTGCCCATAAATTTTAATCCCGTCTCCAGTCTAGTGCCTAACTATTTGATGAATTCAATTATAAGTTATTTACTTATTTTATATAGCTGTGAATGATCTTTTGGTTGTTTTGACTGGATCTTGTGTAATTAATCTCGATTTGCTTAGGAGCTGGAGCAAGCGCCGATCTTTAAGAAACTGGTTCTGGATAGAGGAAGGACACCCAGGTTTAAAAGCTTTTATGTATAGAAGAACTAAGAAGTATCACCAGATCATTGTACTTGGTGTTAGTTGCTTCCTGTCTTACTATTGAATGTTCATTCAAGTTCACTTTTGCTGTTACTTGCAGTCTTGATTTATAGGTTTATTAGATTTATATTACTTTTCTCTTTGGAGCTATTTGTAATCTAATTTAAACTGACGTTGTGATTATAAGAACAGGCGAATTTTAGTGCTGTCAACTGGTTGCTGAAACATTTTTAAAGTACATAGTGAGTTTTAAGCAAGGTTATTAGACTCGTATGAGTCGCTCCACCAATTTCAAAATTGATACGGATCGTGTTATTGAATCGTTTTTCTTATGACTCGTATAAATCATTTTTGATTCGAGATTCGTTTCAAATTCTCCGATTCACGTTTTCTTTTTTCTTTAAAATTTGCAGGTTGCAGAGGTTGATAAATATCGAGAATAATTTAAGAACTCAAAATTAACAATTCGCTTCAAAAGAATCAATCTTTCTTCAAGAAAGACAGAGAACCACCTTATTATTCCAATTCAATGAATTATAGCAGAGTAAAGCAATGAAATATAATCTGAAAAAAGAATTACCAAACAAATAAATTTCATTGATTACAGTGAAAATGCATATCCGAACTACTTAAAATTTATGAAACAAATTGATTTTCTCTGCAACCTTAAAGTTGAATGGACAACAGTAAATCGAAGACTAAAATTAAACATGCAAATATGTTTGATTCCCTGACCTTCTTTATAAATTTCTTTAATCACCGTCAAGGAGATAAAAGAGAAATGAAGGATCTTTTAATATTTCTAAAAAATCCTATGTGGAGGTCTTATTTACATCTTTTATTTATGGGTCATAATATAATAAATATAGAACTTCATAGTTGATAAACTATCTCTAATAATATATGAGTTTAAACTTTAAAATCTCTAGTTTAATCATAATCGTTTAATCTTATTGAAATAATTACTAAAGAAAAAAATTGGGAAAAAAAATAACATAAAGGATTTAACCGAAAGTCTATATAAAACTTTTTCTAAACTTTTATATTTATATTAACATTTCTCCTACTTTATAAAACCTATTGTTGGAGATGATTTTAATTCAAATAAAGGTTTAAAATCTTATATATCATGAAAAATAAAACTCTTATTTTTTATTTGAGATGCTCTAACATTAATCTTATTTTTTATATTCTCTTTTTATGGTTTGTACCGTTTGTTGACTTTGAGTCTTTGACAATGCACATACACTTGCCTTGGAATGTGTTTACACTACTGCGTACTCACTACACACGTATAAAAGACATGTCCCACACTAGTTTGTTGTGAAAATATCCGTATATAAACGCCAGTGCTACTTGCCGTTTACACAATAAAATAAAATAACAACTTATAATTTTTGGTAAATATTCTCTTATCGTTAATATGGTGTACAAAAAATTACTATGAATCTCCTATTCATAATTCCATATACTGTTCGATAATTAAAAATGAAAAATAAATCACTCTCTGATTCCCGATTCCACAGTCTTATCCATGTCTAATAACGTATATTTTTTTGTACAAATGTAATTTTGACTGAAACATACATCCGTTCATTTACAATTAATAGTTTTGGTTAGGAGTTTTTTAAACTACTGCAATATACATCCGCTCATGAACCATATAAACCTCACACTGATACCAAAAGTCGAGCATCCATATAAACGCGTATAATTCCGATCAATAGGACTTTGTAATGTAACTTTTAAAGTTATGGCTAAAATTCTAATAAATCGGTTATGACCCCTCCTATCATTTTTGAGAAGCCCATATCAAAGCGTTGGTGAACTTTTCTATCATATTAGAACATCAGCTATTACCAAAGAATCTAAAATTGCTCTCAAGCATCTGGAAATTCAGAAAGTATACGATACCTTAGATTGGGGATTATCAGAAGAGCGTTTACAAAACTTGGATTTTCAAACATTGTTATAGAATGCATAATGCTTAGCATTTCCCCCGTTACTTATTCAATCAACATCAACGAAACAACACATTGATATATCAACCCTACTAGGAGAGTCAGACAAGGTGATCAATTATCTTCCTATGTATTTATTAAATATGCAGAAATTCTCTCAGATAACCTGGCGAAATTGGAACGTTCAAATAACATCAAAGAGCTTAACATATCCTGCAACACACTCTCAATCCTCCATTTTATGTATGTTGATGATCTTCTCATCACATATAGAGCATATGCAGAAAGTAATCAACACCGTAAACACCTGTTGCACTCTTACTCTACCTCAACTGGATAACTCATCAACACAACAAAATAAACAATCATTCACCACCCGAGGCTGCACCAGAATGAAGTGAATAATCTCCAATAAATATACAACATGCCAACCACTTCGTTTCCACATGTCTACTTTGGGGCAAAAATTCAAACAAGGAAGATCCACCGCTCATTTGTTTACAAAGCTACTTCAACAACTAGCATGTAATGCTAAAGGTTGGATGACTTAATGCTTAAGTCCAGCAGGCAGGTTAGTACTAATAAAAGCCTTTTTCACCCCTACTTCTAAATTTTTGATGCAAACAGAATTATTCCCCACCCATGTCCACAATAAGATTGATCGTATTTCTAAAAACTTCTTCTACGGTCAGGACACATCTGTCAGAAAGTTGCATCCTCTGAGATGAGATAAATTAACCAAACCAAAACTTTAGGGGGGTCTAGGTATAAAAATAATGCACATCACAATAAGGCTCTACTAATGAAATGAGCTTGGATATTCCATGATTAACCGGACTCCATCTGGGCGAGCCTCTGGATCCCGCTTGCCTAAATTTTAAGCTGACTCAGTTCATTTATAGTTTTAACAACAGTTTGGACTGAATTTGTTGTTTGTTTTTAACATATAAATAGGATACAATATGAACTGGATTGCGTCATTTGGTTGTCTTAAGTTATGGCTACCTGCTTTGGTTTCGGATTTGTCACTTGCTCTGTTGGGAAATTGGGTTAAACAGAGGATGAAAATCACAGAGAGAGATTGTTGTACTTCTGACTTTTAAAGCTCTAAAAGATTTCTTTTAGAAAGTTATTTCTACCCTCCCAATCAAATTGGCGATTACAACGGGAATGCGAAATAATGCTTTCAGGATATAATGAAAGCCTTATAACAAAGGAATTTGATTCAAGGTTTGTACCCCTTGATCCAACCAAGAATACAAGAATATAAGTTTCTGATGATGCTTTAGTAGAGAGAAAAACAGATTGATTTGATGATTTAGAATGGGAGAATATCTTCACTACTTATAGGAGATTCATGTCTATTGGAGATACCTCTTCATCTCCAACAAACACTTCCAAAAGCCATTAATGGTAGCTTATGGGAAGAGACATGTCTTTTTAATTTTGAACGAAAATTTATTAGGTTTTCAAAAACCAGAAAAAATTTCCTCCTAGACCACCATGACATGACCTGTCAGGTCGACCAGAGCTCTTGGGGGCGATGCCCTCCCGGGACCCCCCCGTCATAGCGGCAAACAATCTCGAAAATATCCAACATTCTCCCCCTATTTTCAAGAACTAAAAAAAACATAATTAAAAAAAATAACTTTAAAATCAGAGTGGCTACATCAATTAAGTGACTGCCTACGTACCCGAGTGGGATCAAGCCAACGTAGTTCAAGCTAAGTTGACACCAAACATCATCGTAGAATACATAAATGATAGGTATCTTTTGGATTTGAACCTTCACTTAGTGTAAGAAATTCAAAGCCTTATCGAGGTTCTATGGTGAAACTAGTCCTGAACCAAGTACCCCTTGCGATAAAAACGATATCTCCACACATATTGATTTCGGAAAATCGTGTGTTCTCTAGCTTAGCACATTAATGGCCATGTGTTAATATCCTGGATTCATAATTCTTCTTTAGAGAACGGTCTTATCTTAGGAAACGACCTGATTTCCATACTCATATATGTAAGTCTCTAAGGTGTTTCTGCGATACACTTGTAAACAATTATATACTCATTAAGGATTTACGTCCATCCTCATTCTTGTAGAATTACAACAGTAATTAGAAATGAGAAGTTTTATATTAGTGCACCATAATCTCTAGCCATAACTTGTTGGTACCCATTGATCCGTGTTTATCTTTTTCAAAACATAGGTTGGGTTTCTGTTATGGGAGATCAACCTTCTTTCACAGACCTTAGTCCCATTTCCTTACACTTTACTGAAACCACTGCATTTGGTAGACTTTTCGTAAATGGGTCTGCCAAGTTCTTCTTTGTTTTAATATAATTAACTGTAACTACTCCTCTCTTGAGTAGTTTTCTTACCATTTGATTTCTAAGACTTGCATTTCTAGACTTTCCATTATAAGTCTTATTAGAGACATTATAGATTGTAGCTTGATTATCACAATTGATCAAGACTGCTGGAGATGGCTTCTTCCAAAGTGGGATTTCTATAAGTAAGTTTCTAATCCATTCTGCCTCCTTACATGCATCATCCAAGGCAATCAATTCTGACAAAATTGTTGAATCAGAAATACAAGTCGGCTTCTTGGAACTCCAAGACACAACAACACTTCCTAATATAAATATCCATCCAGATGTATACTTGGACTTGGATTCTACATTGTTCTAATTAGCATCACTGTACCTTTCCAATACAGCGGGATAACCTTGGTAATGCAAACCAAAGTCAATTGTTCCTTTCAAGTAAGCCATCACTCTTGAAACTGCTTTCCAGTGTTCAACTCCTGGATTACTTGAGAAATGACATAACACTCTCACGGCTTGGGCTATGTCCGGTCTTATGCAATGCATGAAATACATAAGACTTCCAATAACACTGGAATATTCAAGTTGTGCATGAGTACGTTAGTATTCTACATTAACTTGATAGTATGATCTAAAGGAGTGGGGGATGGTTTGTCATCAAAATGACCATACTTCTTGAGAAACTTCTCAATGTAATGAGATTGGGTTAAAGCCAACCCATATCCCTTTCTTAGGATTTTAGTTCCTAAGATCACGTCAGCCTCTCCTAAATCTTTCATATCAAAGTTAGAACTAAGAAAATTCTTTGTTTCTTCCACACGAGATATGTCAGATCCAAAAATAAGCATATCAGCAACATACAAATAGAGAATTACATATCCAGAACTATCACGCTTATTATAGATACATTTGTCAGCATCATTAACAACAAAACCATATGATAGTGCTACTTTGTCAAACTTCTCGTGCCATTGCATGAGAGCTTGCTTCAAACCATAATTTTTTTTACTAACATACAAACCTTCTTTTCTTGGCCTGGTAATATGAAACCTTCAGGTTCTTCCATATATATATCTCTTCTTCTAATTCTCCATTTAGAAAGGCAGTTTGATAAAATTAAAATATTTTCTTCTTTGATGGCCTCTTTCCAGAAAATAGCATCTCTGGAACTCTTAGTCTCAGCATAAATTTTAGGTCAGCAACATTCATAACATATTTAATAACATTAAGAATTTCATTCTTATTTCCTTCTACAAGATATGTTATAAAATCTGGACCATAGTCTTTTTCTACTTTTGCTCTCTTACTTTTTCTAGGTTCGACCTCTTCTATGTCTTGAGTAGAAACAGAAAGTTCATCATTGTAGCGGCAAACAATCTTGAAAAAATCTAACATACTCTTCACCGATTCTATGAAATCATTGAGATTAATCACGGAAGAGCCTCCTTCACTAACACTCTTCTTTAATATTTCATTGAACTCTAAAGCTCTTGCTCTTATCATTTCATCAAGAAGTAAGGCCTTGCCCTTGTTGATAAATTCTTCCTTTGATATGATTCCACCATCATTTTTGTTTAACTGCAAGTCAACCTTCCAGACATCACAAATGTAACTTTGGTTAAGAAATTGATCACAAAGTAAACCCAACAAAGGAATGGAACTCCCATAGCCACTCCCTCCATAGTTGAGTTCCATCCACAATGATTTACGAAGCATGCTATTGATGGATGTGCCAACACTTTCTGCTGAGGTGTCCAACCCACTATCCTGGATCGGTTTGCAACTCTCGCTTGAAAATCATCTGGATAAGCATCAGTTTGTTCGTCAATGAGACTTGGCCGTACGACCCACAAGAATGGTTGACCCGTAAGTTCAAGTCCTAGTGCTAGTTCATGAAATTGGTTCTTATTGAATATTGTGGTGCTTTCGAAGGCAAGGTAAATGACGAAACGAGCAGGTTGTTGATCTAGCCAGCTCAGACAAGTTGAGTCCTCAGCCAAGAAGTTCCGTCTGAGCTGTGTTTGTTCAGCAGCAAGGAGCGGGCCAACATGAAGGAGATTCAGATTCAATGGATAAGTTGATTTTTCTAGCTCATAAACTGAATTGATAAG
>JAJJMC010015859.1:8900741-8930027 GCA_023531435.1 Papaver californicum | reverse complement strand
ATTATTTGTGGACCTAAAATTAGTTTCTTACAATTTTCTCGCTAACGCAATTTTATGGTGTATGCTTGAGACTAGGGCTTTTTGATGCACCATGTTTAGGGCGTCTCAGTGATATTTGCGACTCTAAATATTCATGAGTTATATTTCACTTCAGTAATTAAATTGAAATAGTGGTGGATACTGAAAACCCTGGTTACCGACTCTCTCTACTCGGTCACATTTTATTAGTCTAGTTAGTTTATTATTTTATTTATCAATCTAAAAATCACAAAAATATTCCTCTTGGTTAGTTTATTAGAGATATTAATTGCAGTATTTTCCCGCTCTCTGCGGGTTCGACCCGTACTTTCCGTTGTCTACTGGTTAGACGCCGTGCGATTGCGGTTATTTATATTGGGTAATCCCAAACCAAATCAATAAGGGGAAGACTCGTCGGTTCTGGTTAAAAGACGGTCTCTTATTCACACATGGGAACCGGATGTTCATGCCTAGGTACGGGAACTTGAGGCGTAAACTAATGCACGAGTGTCATGACACCCGATGGGCAGGCCATCCTGGCCATAAAAGGACATTGGCTTTGTTGGAAGCAAGTTATTACTGGCTAAAGATTGAGGACGACGTGGACGATTATGTTCGAACGTGTCTAGTGTGCCAGCAGGACAAGGTAGAACACAAGAAGTCAGGAGGACTTCTAGAGCCACTACTAGTGCCAGATAGACCATGAGAGAGTTTATCAATGGACTTCATCTCTGCCTTACCCAAGGTGGATAGTTTGGGATCAATCTTGGTGGTTGTGGACAGGTTCACCAAGTATGCTACCTTCATCGCTGCAACAACAGATTGCACCGCGGAACAAGCTTCCCGACTGTTCGTGAAGTACGTGGTCAAGTATTGGGGCATACCAAAGATAATAGTTAGTGATCGTGATCCAAGGTTCACTGGGAAATTTTGGACAAATGTGTTCAATTTACTTGGGTCCGAGCTTAACTTTTCTACAAGCTTTCATCCTCAAACAGATGGACAGACGGAGCGCACCAATGCATTGTTGGAGGAGTACTTGAGACACTTTGTGAACGATAACCAAAGAAATTGGGTGGAACTTTTGGAAGTGGCTCAGTTTTGCTACAACATGCAGAAGAGTGAATCATCTGGCAACAGTCCATTTGATTTGGTGATGGGATTTCAGATTACCCTATTTAAATTACCACAATCGCACGGCGTCTAACTAGTAGACAACGGCAAGTACGGATCGAACCCACAGAGAGCGGAGAAATACTGCAATTAATATCTCTAATCAACTAATCAAGGATAATATTTTTGGATTTTTATATTAATTAATAAAATAATAAAAAAAACTAAACTAATAAAAATAAATCTAATGGGAGAGTCGGTAACCAGGATTTTCAGTATCCACCACTATTTCTATTTAATTACTGAAGTGAAACATAACTCACGAATATTTAGAGTCGCAAATATCACTGGGACGCCCTAAACATGGTGCATCAAAAAGCCCTAGTCTCAAGCATACACCATAAAATTGCGTTAGCGAGAAAATTTTACGAAACTAATTTTAGGTCCACAAATAATACATGGCTATTCTAAGCATACCCCATCAAAGGATTCAACCCAAGCATGAAATATCAAATAAGTAGACAAATATATTTGCAACAAGTAGATTTTGAAAACAACAACTGTATACCAGAAGCATGGAACATCAAAAACCAAGGCCAAGCATGTACCATCAAAAGACGTCACAATTGTTTAATAAAATTTAATAAATCAAAATCATGGAATTAGTCTATTCAAATCATAATAGTCCATTACCCAATAATTCAATTTAATTTGTCTAATACTAAAAGTGGTTTCAACATAAACCCTAGTTACACATTAATTAGAACATCGAGAAGGATTTCTCAAAACCATAAAAATAATTAAGAAGAATAGGAAAAAGATTAAACCGATAATCGATACGCGTCACTGTAGACCTTAGTGAGGCTTTTTTTTTACTATATAAAAACCGAATCCGTCTTCACGCCTCCATATCCTCCTAAACTATACAGGGAAAGTCTTGTTTTCCTTCTGTACAGTCGTCCGCCGTCCGCTCCTGTACGGATTCAGAACTGAAAGCTAAAACTAAACAGAAAAGAAGACTCCCTCTGCACTCCTCCCCCAAAAACAGAACCTCCTCTCCAGCGACCAGATTCCCTTCCCCAGAACTGTCCGCCGCAAAAACCCTTCCAAGAAAAACTCCCCCTTCTTTCTCTTTCTCCTTTTCTTTTATACAAAACCAAAAAGGAAAGATAATCCTGAGCTTGTCCCCTCTCTAGACTCATATCAAAATACCTAGGCTAGGTTTAGCTCTCTAGGTATTCTTTCTACCACCGTAGCTCCTCTTGTCTTTGTATCATTTTGTTTCACGTGACACTCACACAACCTTTCCCAGAATTCGAAACCCCAAAAGAAAAGTTAGCTTCCCCACCTACTAGACTAGCCATCATCACCTCTCTCCCATGTGACATCCGTACCTCAATCCTACCCCTCTACTTCATTAGCTTTCACCTCACCGTGTACAAAACAAGCCTACTCTTTACCAAACCCAAAGAGAGTCTTCAATCACCTTTCAAAAGCAAACCAACCTACTCCTAGCAGACACCAGTAAAGTCCTCTTGGTCCACTTCCAAAAGCAACCACTCAATTAGAACAAAAGACGCCACCTTTTCACCATCTGACGACCTTGTTTTGTCCAACAGACTTTCATTCCACCAATCACGTGTCCGATTTAGCTAGCTCCGATCGATTTTCATTTTCTTTTGATTCAATACCTGACCACGTCTTCATCATGAAGTACATGAGAAAGACTACGAGTTTATGGCTAATCTCGTGAACTACTGGGTACCATTAATAATACCAATTCAACCATGTTTATTTGAAATTTCGTATTTTATGCATACCACCTAATTAAACAATAAAAATATATTATTAGTACATAAATAATAACTAGTAAATATAAATAAGGCGGAAAAATTATATAAATTAAGTGCTAATCAGTTGGCCACATGCCAACAACCTTTAATGCCACACACGCTCGCTGGAGGATATAGAGGAAAGAGCCCTTCTGTTTTTCAGTTCACTAAGGAATTACATGAGAAGCATGACTTGGACAAAGCATTCTTGGAGAAAGCCTCTCAGCGTATGAAGAAATGGGCGGATGAGAAAAGGAGACCCGTATCTTTCGAAGAAGACGACTTAGTCATGCTGAAGTTGAACCCACAACAGTTCAAAGCTTTTCGTAAGGTACATAAGGGACTCATTCGACGGTACAGGGGACCATTTCGCATCATTAAGAAAGTCGGGAAGGCATCTTATAGATTGAACATGAAAATCCATCCCGTCTTTCATGTGAGCTGCTTGAAGCCATACTATGCAGATCAAGATGATGAGTCTAAAGGAATAACGAAGAGGGCTCCGTTCAACATGATTACCTCTCTAGACAAGCAGGTTTCAAGTATGGAGTCACACAGACGTGTCTCAAGAGCAGGCCGAGTTTATAAGGAATATCTTGTTCGATGGAAGGATCAACCATACTGTAAAGCCAATTGGGAGCACGAACACTTACTTTGGCAACACAAGGATCTCATCGACAAGTACAACGCAACGAGGACGTCTGCGAATTAGGTGGGGGAGAATGTCACAAGGGTGCACCAAATGGCTAGCACATGGCTAAATATATGGCTACACCACCCTTGTGCACCACCTTGGATAGCCCTTTGGCTAAATGGCTAGCCTTCATTTTCTAGAATTCTCTTTTTTTTGTCCTTTTCTTAGAATTCTCTAGAATTGTGTAGATACGTGTGGATAAGGATAGAAAACTCTAGAATTATGTAGATATGGATAGAAAACTTTATAATTAGATCTTACCCATACACTTGTAAATATCTAGGCTATTAAAGGCATCCCTTTACTAGTATAAATAGGGATTCCCCCTTCATTTGTAAATTATCCAAGTTTGGGAGAGCAATACATACTTACGACTTTCATTCAAGCATTTATTCTTGTTCTTGAGTGTTCATAAGTTGTTCTTGAGTTTCTTGTGAGTTTGATCTTGAGTAGTCATTTGAAGTTGCGTTAAACTTCATTAGGGAAGGCTTACTTATCTAGTAAAGGAAATCTAGACAAGTGCTGCACGGAAGAAAGTCGAGGCGAAGAACGACCCCGTGACATTATGCAGTCATTTTTTCATATGTGCACCACTTTGTACACCCCTACAAAACATACATGAAACCAATTATTCATACCCGCACACTCAGACCTACTTTTTCATGGGAATAACACTGGCGCACCAATATGTACACCCATGCAAAATATGCATAAAAACCGATCATTCATAACCACACATAAACCTACTTTTTCATAGGAATTACATTGGTGCACCAATATGTACACACCTACAAAACATGCATTAAATCGATCATTCATACACACACGCAGACTTATTCTTCTTGGAAAATACACTGGTGCACTAATATGTACACCCCTATAAAACATGCATAAAACAGATCATCCATAACTACACACATACCTACTTTTTCATGGAAAATACACTGGTGCACCAATATATACACCCTTACAAAAGATGGAACAAATCGATCATTCATACCCATGCGCAATCCTATTTTTCATGGAAAATATACTAGTGCACCAATATGTACACCCCTGCAAAACATGCATTAAATCGATTTTTCCGATTCGGCAGTTCGATCTATGATTTATCATTCATGGACGTTGATAAGATACTTTTATTTAACAACACCTTAGGATGGCATAACCTTAAAGTTAACGGCGAGGTTCAACCGAGGAAAGGCTTACGACGGATACCTAGGTCATAACCACATGCAGACTTATTTTTGATGGAAAATACACTGGTGCACCAATATGTACACCCCTACAAAATATGCGTTAAATCGATCATTCATACACACGCGCAGACATATTTTTGTTGAAAACTATTTTTTCATGGGAATTACACTTGTGCACCAATATGTACAACCATGTAAAACATGCATAAAATCGATCATTCATAACCATACATAAACCTACTTTTTCATGGTAATTAAATTAGTGCACCAATATGTATACCCATGCAAAAATGCATAAAACCGGTCATTTATAACCACACACAAACATACTTTTTCATGGAAAATACACTGGTGGACCATTATATACGCACCTGCGTAAAATCGATTATTTATAACTATACACAACCCTACTTTTTCATAGGAATTACACTGGTGCACCAATATGTACACCCCTGAAAACATGCATAAAACTGATCATTCATAACTACACATAAACCTACTTTTTCATGAGAATTACACAGGTGCACCAATATGTACACACCTATAAACTTATGCAGTTATTATTCACACATGTGCACTATTTTTTACACGGTTATTTACGCAAGCATAAACATATTGAGTCAATTTTATACAATAAAATATACAACTATGTACATACCCATAAAATATACCATATACTCATGAGATAGCACACCGTTAAACAAGTATGGACACACCTAAAATAAAGGGAAGGATGAACGTGACCTAGAATAAGAGACTTATAAATATTGACTTATGGGGAAGCCAATGTAAATACGAAATTTATGCAGAGAAATATTATTTGTCGAGAAACCCACTCATAAATTCAAAAGATGGTATATTACTCGTCAAAGCATTTAAAAAATCGTAGAGAGTTACGAGGTCTAAGAGCAACCACAATCATACGAGTATACCAAACGAACAAGGAGTAAAATTTTTACTCTTTGGTCCGCCTGAAACGCAACGGTACAAGAGTAAAATTTGATCGAGCGGTTGTCTAAGCTAGCGCCTGGAGTTGGCGCACGACTAGGTATACGTCTGTTGAAACGGGAGGTTGTCTATGAATACGCTTGGGTAGGGCGTACATTTGGTGAACGCTCGATGAGAGGCGTAACCCAAAAGAGCGCCTGATGATAGACGCACCCTAGATGCACGCCACATAGACATGCGCTCTCTTAGCCGAACGCCTGATGGGGCGGAATTATAGCCAAACGCCCGTCATTTTTCTACACGTGCATCTGGTACGTGTTTCAGCTGATACGGGCGCTCTCTTAATGTTACGATTGACTCATCAGACGCTTCCCTAGCCATACGCGTGTCTCACCAGGCGTTTTTCTGGGTGAACGCCTGATGTAGAATTCAAATCAGTTAACGCCCCATTCAAATCAGTTAACGCCTGATGTTTAAACTAACAAATTGATTTTTGTTTGGTATATTTCTTGTTTTTGTTTTGTCACATATTTTGTTCTCTCGTTCTCTCTAAAAGTTTAAACTAACAAATTGATGTTGTTGTTGTTATAAGTTTGTTTTCTCTTTTCATGTGGTGTATTGTCCAACTCCAAGATATCCCACCACTAGTTTGAAAAACAGTTGTAGAAAGAACAAAATAAGTTAACATACAGTGTGAAAAGGGACCCACAATTTTGATATATTCTTAGTTATAAAATAGAAAATTCTAATAAGAACAAGAAAATGAGATTAGAATGCACAACAAAAGATGAAAGAATTAGTAACAAATCAGTTAACGCCCCATTCAAATTAGTGAACGCCTGATGTTTAGAATTCCCAACAAAAGATGATTAGTAAGTATTGTATGTATCAAAGAATCTGTAAAAAAAACTTTTAAAACTGAATTCTATCCATTACGGGTCTGCGTTATTTTGTTCTTTACCAAGCGTTAATCTAGGCGCACGCCTCACACACATGAGATGTCTTACGTACACGCCCACTACAGGCGTTAATCCAGCCGAACGCCCAACACAGGCGTTATTCCAGCCGAATGGTTGATTTCAGGCGTTCGTCTGGCGTTACGCCTGATGGGGCGTCCTCTTGGATGAATGCCTGATGGGGCGAAGTTTTGATTCACGCCCGTCTGATAAGACGCAAGTCTGAATAAACGCATGTCACCAGACGAAGAGCCAGCGTAATGCTTGGCAAGGGGCGCAGGTCTAGGTTAACGCCCCACTATATTTGAGTTTGGTCCAGTTCTGGGATCATTTTTGATCCCCAACAATAACAAATCCGGACCAAACACCAAATATACTTGCCCCATTACACTTGGTTTTGGACGGCCAAAGGCCAAATTTGGATTTGGTCTGTCTTTTATTCCAATGATTGTGGTTGCTCTAAGACCACAATAACTATCCATATTGAATAGGTAAGTCTCTTCTTATAATAGAAGAGTACAGATTTGTCAAGCATTTTAAATGTAAAAAGGTTTACTGTCATTATTACCAATCCAAAAGGTCAGTTTTGTTTCCTGAGGGGTTCTCATTTAAAAGCATATACAGTTAATTGGAGGATATAAACCGAATCCAATCAAAGAAATTTTATACGACACTTAGAACAAAATACATATAACCAAAAGAAAACTCTACCAGTAGGTCTAGTATCTAATGGAAAGCATAAGAACCATTGAAGTGGGGTTTTATATTTTCAAGGGACGGAAGAAACTCACAGTTTTGCACCCACCCAACTATATAGTCTCAATCAATGTAGCTAATCTCGGATCTCGGTCTCGTCTCGGCCGGGATCTTGACACCTTGATAACAATATCTCGGGGAGATTATCGGTGAAATATTGGGAGTCCCAAATCTTATATCCAAATTTTATACATGTGAGTGCCAAGAATTAACTATATTTTTGTTGATTTATTACCAAGAATCTTAACAACCATACTTTAAGAAAAGATCATATTAGTATATTACAATTCTAAATTCAAAGTTACAAAAATCTAGATTAAACAACAAGCATATACCTTGAATATCGGGCGAATCTCGGTCGTATCGGACGAATCTCGGCTGTATCGGCCGATACGACGATATTTGAAGATTCGTCGCGCTCTTAAGGCGATACCTTGAATATCGCCGTTATCGCGGATGTAATGGCCGATATTGACCACATAGGTCTCAATATTAGAAAAGGATGGTTCACCCACCCAAGATGGAAATTTGATCCTTGCGTACCTGTCAACCAAATCGATCCATGTCATATGGGAAATACGGAGGGGACGGGTCCTGTTCATTCGAATCTAATTGTGGCTCTGAGTTTTCATCAAAAAAAAATTACTGTACATATATATTCAACAAGTATATTACCAATTATATATAATTTCACATATATTTGCATCCAAATCCAATATAAACAATCCATATGGATGATACTAATTTTACATGCACAAAAAAATATACTTTTACCTAGAATCATAATCCAACCATAAGCACCACTAAATCAAAAGAAATAAGCTAATTACAAATGAATTTAGAATTCAATTTCGATATCTATCAACAAATTATCAGATCAGAACTAAAAATCCTAATTATAGAGGAAAATAAGCTAAATCAAATTCCAACAACACAATTAAATCCAACTAGCACTGATTATGAGTCAAATATATAAAATCGAGATAATATGCATCCTAAAATCATATCAAATTAACAGATCAAAAAAACCTAAATACTGAATTAAAATTCAAAATCAGCGTCATATAAAAAACCTTTAATTCATGTACAAAAAATCAATTAACTAATGATTAGAGAGAGAATGTGGAGATCGAAAGAAAGTTTACCTTGTGTTACAAAGAGAGGGTATGAAATTTTGAAAAGCATTTTCAATTGGAAACAGAAGAAGAGAAATTTTGAAAAACATTTTCAATTGGAAACAAAAGAAGAGATTAGGGAGAGGCATCAAGAAATAGAACAATTGAGAGAAGGAAAATATCGATCAAGAAAAGGAACGATTAAGGTATGAAAATTATAGTTAACTGATGGGTATTTTTAACACCAATTTTTTTAGTTCTGGACTGAATCTTTAAGAAAAGGACTAACTCGATCTGGATTTGGCAAATTAGGACTAACCAGTACTAGGCTTGAGATGACATGACTAGATAATCTAAAGCCCTCTAACTTTGGGACTAAATGATAATTCCTATTTAAATTTTTCAGTCCTGATAGACGGATGGCTAGTTCGTGGGTTGTTCCGCAAGAGACAAGTCTTTAGGACCCTCCCTTCTGGACCAACAGGGGTTTTGATGGGGGTGGGTCCCGCTAGGTTATCTCTTACGGGACAGATCGATGGACCCCATCCCGTGGTCAGTCTAGAGTTTTCATTAAGTTTTAGTCAGTATGGTCTCTTCACCATTTCAACAAGCCTCACCAAAATTTATGTTGTTTTGAAGCCTTCGACGACATCTAGTTAATGGGACTAGATTTGAACGGATATCTCATCTCCATTAGTCAGTATGGTCTCTTCACCATTTCAACAATTAGATTTTTGAAGGTGATTTGCAGGTAGAATCTTTAGATTGTAATTTCTGGTTCATAACTACAGAACATCTAAGTAGCAAAAAGGTTCATCTCGACAAAATATTAACTTTGAATCACCACTAAGTGGACCCTGCTGGTCGTATGGTCAATAATGAGAAGGGTTTTATGTATATAATTGATGATTTGTTCTTTCTTTGTGGTGGATAGAGATGTGCTCACCATCCAAAGGTCTTGGATCTTCGGACGGACAATCCACCGGGGTGATTGTCATGATCTGATGGTCCTGATGATGCCACATCATAAATAGCTAGCAACTAACTATTTTGTGTCAATTTGTTTCGATAACATGTTCATTTTCCAGTTATTAAATAACGCGCTTATTAAGTAGGTATAAATTTGACCTGGAGTCTCAGGTACATCTTAAAGAACAAATACCAATTTTTATGATAGCAGTCGCCAACAATGTAGTAGCATAAAATCCTACTACCGAGATTCAATAGATCTAAGTACTTAAATATGGATGCAATGTAAATGATAAAGAAACAAAATATGTAAGTAAAGTGCAGAATATAAGTTCACACAAGATTTTTACGTGGTTCGGTTGTTAATGAAACCTACATCCACGAGTTTTGTAATATTGGTTGAGTTAAGTACAAGCTTTGATCTGGTTACAAGTAATGACTATTTTATCTCTCAAATGATCTTGCAAATATGGTTTATATCCTATGAATATCTCACTTATCTTACTAGGTATTTCTCTCTGTCAATTTCAGCCTACCTTGAATATAAATAAGTATCTTCCTTTTATAGCCTAAGCCCTACCTCAGATGGCCCAATTATCGAGTAGCAAATATTCTCCGAGCTCGGATAACCTATCCGAGCATCTCGCTCAACCGCCCACTTCATCATATCCTCTCTTGAAACGTTATATAGCTACTTGGTCTTCCACTAGTTTGACTAGTCTGACTCGCATTTAATGCTCTCAACGCTCTCTTTCATCTTCCCCATTCCTTATCTATTCTTTTTATACGTGTCTTCATATGCTTTACTTGGTAGATATTTCGATTACAACATGCACGTGGGTAAGATGATCATATGATTCTTTAACTTTATCTTGTTACATCATTCATCCATTGGATGTCCTCCACGTGTACCATAGATTTTCTCCCCTCAGAATTTGCCTTTTTTCTTCTCATCGAACAAAGTTAAGATGAGAAGAAAACTCTACATTGTCAGACGGTGCGGTCACATCCCCCCTTTTCGCCATCTAATCACCATATAAACTGAACCGCCTCCACTTTTCTCTCTTGATTACTCCATCTGGCATTAAATGCACCTGTGCGTACGTCTGACTAGGCATTAATTAGCCCCCACTTTACCCATCGGTTACTTCCCACAACTATTGGTTATCCCCAAAATTCTTTCTTATTTAAGAAGATCTTCTCCCTTTTATTTTCTCATAACATTCTTCTCATTTACTCCTTTATTCACTCATAATTATGTCTGCCAAACCCACCAAGAAGTAGTAAACTAATTTTTCTTCTCTTTGATGTTCTAGAAAACTTTCCTCTGAACTGTTGCATGTTCTTCAAGCCCTTATTTTGATGAAGTTTTTCATTCCCAGACCCTTTTCTATTGCTTTTTTAAATTGATGCTCTGATGCAAAACCTTTTCTTTGAATTTTTGGCATCTTGGTGGTGATTCTGATGAGTTTTTTGTGATTTTTTTTACCATCCTTGTTCCCTCTGACGGTAAAAGACTGATTTCTTCTATGTATACTCCTCATGCTGGTGAAGTTCCGGTGGTCCGCAATCGCCCTCAAACCCCTAAAGATATCATCAATGAGTTTAATCTTGGTAAGTTTCAAGTCTCGTTCCCTTCTGGCATCGGTGGAGCCTTAGATGACAACTAGGTAAAGAATCACACTTGGTTTGCTTAATTCGATCATAGTCAGTTATGGTAAACTTGAGGCTGGTCTTCAGATTCCTCTCTACGATCCCAAAGATCCTTTCTTCTATGAGGCCTTGGCTCTTTCTCTTCCTCATCGAGGAATAATGCAGTATTCAGGAAATTTCTATCGTATCTTGTGCGAGTTCAGAGCGAGGCCCGTTGGTGAGACTACTGATCCGAGATTTAAACCATTTAACCTGGAAGATTATACAGTGAAGAACTTCCTTGGAAATTATATGATTGCATCCTTGAATCGTCGATGTACCCCTCCTTATTGGGAAATTAGAATTAACCAGATTTAATCTCTGACTGAGGGTATTATAAAGCTGTTAACCGATCTCGGCCCCCCAAAGTCGGATAACTCTTGGATTCGTAAGACTAGCGATGAAGGCTGGTACAAAATTCCATTGTGATTAAAGGCCCATGGGTCTTTGGTTATGACGAAGATGGTTCATACAGGGAGGGTGTTCTTTCTGAACATTATCAGATTCCCACCCATGCTTCATGGAAATTTGTTTGGGATGACCAGCTTGATAGTCTTCCTTCGAAGGTGGTTTTTACTTCTTATATATTTCTTTTACTGCTTCATTGTTGTTCTAATTTTGTATTTGTTCTTCTCTAGGTTCCCCGAGCCTTGGATGACGCTCACGATGAGGAGGAGGAACACGATGATGATGATGATGGGATTCGTGGTAAGTGCAAAGCTGATGATGTTGTGAAGGTAAAGAACATTGAATATGTCTGTTTCTTAAGTATATATACTTGCCTCCTGATCAACGAAGAAACTGTGTGCAGAGTGGTGGTAAGCGAGTAAGGTTGAGTTCTGTGAGTAAAGTTGTTGATGGTGCTGATACAAGTAAAGTTGGTGGTGGTAATAGAGCTGGTGTTGGAAGTGGTGGTGAAAAAGTTGATGATGTTGTGGAGTTGTACGATGATAAGTCCGATTTGGAGATACCCTAGGTGAATCTGGGCGAGTTCGAGTTTGAGATTCCTGAGCTTAATTTTGGAGATATAGAGATGGGCGATCCCTCGAACTCGAGTGTTGAAGCTAACAAGGCGGCTTCTAATGTGCTTCTACTGATGCAGGGTGCAGACATTAGTAAGTCTCTACCTCAGCAGAGTGTTAAAGGTCCTGGCCAGCAAATAGTGACTATGCGTCCTCAGCATATATCCGGGTCACAGTTGAACATTGGGGGTCCCTCTAATGCCTTGAGTATGCTTCTGATCTCTGCAAGTGGTTCCTCCGGCTCGGATCCTTTGAATGTTGCGACCTCGCTTGCTGCCTTGTCTTTAACTTCTGCAACGAGCATGGATCGAGCTCCCTTGGACTCGCTTGCCAGTTTCTTGGATGTGGCCCATCACAACTTTCCTTTTAACATGGTGAGATTTTTGTTTCTTCGAACAACTTTCCGTGATATCCGTGTGCGACTGAGTGCGATTATTATTTTCTTGTTTATTCATGCAGACTTCGAATCATAACTTGCTGTTGATGCATTCGCTGAGTTTAGAGAAGCAAAAGGATGAAACTGCAGAGGAGCGAGCTCGAGACGCGACCAAGGCTGTTGAAGGTAGTTTTTCTTTTCTCGAATTCGTTACTTTCTTGCCTCTGCGTGAGTTGGAATGTCCTTTCTCTGATGGGTAGCTTCAACATCGGGGTCAGATCTTGAAGCTAAATTACTCGCACCCGAGAAGTAAGGGAAGGAGTAGCGACGATCTTTTCGAGCTTTGAGTTTTAAGCATGAAGAATTAGTGTTCCAAGACCGTAATGATACTGACGAATCATAGATCAAGATAAAATATTGCTCGTTCTTCAAGATAAGATTAAATCACTTCGTGAACATCAAGAATGTTTATCGAGAGGATTTTTCTTGGTGTAATAAAAAAAATACAGGCCTTAAAGGAAGAGCTGCAGACCGTCTCTTATGACCGAGATCGACTGGTGAATTCTAAGAATACTTTAGTGCAAAATCATAGGCTTGATATGCAAGACGTTCGGAAAAAGTATGAAAAGTTGTTAAAGTAGTTCAACGAGCAAGGTGTCGCTTTGAAGAAGTATAAAGGTCCTGTATTGTATGAGAATATAGATATCCGAAGTAAACTTGACCATGATCATATTGTAGCCGAAAGAAATTTGAATCTTGTTTGAGAAGGTAGCTTGTGTAAGAAATTTGTTTATTTTTATGCCTCTGACTCGATTGTAACCTATTTTTATTTGATCATATAGAATCCCAAACTGAAGCTGAGCGACTTCGTGAAGATCAAGAAAAGCTTCGAAGATAGAAAAAAATGTTGTTGAAGAAAGAAAATATCTACAAGACTGAGCAAGATGAGAGTGATAAGATCCTTCAGGTCTGAAGAAGAAATCTTAGGATGTGTTGGTTGATCTCGCCAATTATCAAGTTCAGGTGGATCAACTTGTTTCTTCTCTCGCCTCTGCTAAAGCTTCATCTTCTGCCACTGCTCCTCCGAGTAAGACTGGGGAATCAGGACCGACCATTCAACCTAGCAACCGCAGGTTGAGGCGTCCCATGGTGGAAATGCACAAGGTGAATCCTAGGCCGAGGGTCGGACTGAAGATATCCCCGACTCCGAGATTTAATGCATTCAGTCTGCTCATTCCTAGTTTGGTCTTGTATGATGGTGGTGATGATGTTGGTGATGCGGATCAATCAGTTTCTTGTTGTTATCTGTTTTTGTTTTAGAACTTTTCTTTTCTTTATTTTTGTGGTTCGATTGGTTGAACCCGACAGTGTAGTTACTCTCGGCTTCGTGCTTTGTTTTAAAATGATGAACTCTTTTGACTTTGTGAAATTTTCTTGAATTGCCTCTTTTATTTTTGTGATATTGTTATTTCCTGCAAGAGCCATTGTATGATTAAGATAATACGAGATCGTACTTGGATTTTTAATTGCTCATGTAGGTACTCGATGATGCTGAGACCCTCGTATATCAACCAGCTGGTGGTGCCCTCTGCTCTAGGGCATAACGGAAATGCTAGAGACTCCTCCTAATGAGTATGTATTTTCCCCCTTTTATCATCCCCATAATGCAAGGGAATCCTGCATTGTTAGTAACGTGGCTATCCTAACATGGTATCGTCTAGCCATGCGGTGTTAGACAAACTTGGGTGGGTTCTTGAGAGAATATATCCCCTCAGGCGTCTACTTTATCAACCGATGTATTAGAGCCCTACCACCCAACATCGTTTTAGGATATACTCCATGGAGGAAGAGTTAGGTCCCCTTCGTCTCGCTTGTTGTTAGCCGAGCACGGAATATTATGACCATAGGCAGGTCGTAATGTAGGTGTAATAACCAAGATCGTAGGTGTATTAACCAAGTAACGTATGTGTATTAACCAAGCATTTAGATGTTTGGGGTAGTACCCCGAATGATGTAACCAAAGTTGTACCTTTGCTTTGCTTGACTGCACTTGTTATTGTAGTTTGGATGCTCATGGGAAGTACCACTTGAGGAATTGGATATTCCAAGGATGTTTCCAGACTTTTCCATGCCCGTCTCGCAAAATGTAAGATCCTTTGTCGATGCACTGATGAATGAAATATGGTCCATTAAAAGTTGGTCCCAGTTTCCCGAATACTTGTAGGGTGGTATCTGTCTTAAAACTAACTCTCCCCAATCTCCGATGGTAGTTTTCCAAAGCTTGGAGGGCGATTTCCATGTTCTATTATAAGTCATCCATCTTTGATAGGATTAAATCTGATGTGATATTTTTCTCCCATGCCTCAGTCTTTGTGGTTGGGATCATGACTTCTGTTGGTATAACTGCCTCGGTTCCATATGTTAAAAGAAAAGGTAACATGCATGTTGCCTCTCTCCTTGTTGTTCGATAGGACGAGAGTACATTGTGAAGTTGCTCACACCAGCCTTGCTTGTATCCATCCAACTTCTTTTTGAGATTGTCAGTAATAGTTTTGTTTGTTGCCTTATCTTGTCCATTGCTTGCAGGATAGATTGGTGTGGATTTATTTTTATGAATCTTGAAAGCATTGAACATGAGATCAATGTTTTTTCCCTGAAATTGAGCACCATTGTCGGACACTATTTCCGCTGGGATGCGGAACCTACATATGATGTTCTCAAAAATAAACTTGAATACACCTTTGTCTCGGATGTTTTTTAAAGCCTTTGCATCTATCCATTTTTTGAAGTAATCTACTGCCACTATCATGTATTTCTTTTCTTTCTTTCCATGCTGCAGGGGTCCAACGATGTCGATTCCCCATTTAGCAAATGGTCACGGACTAAGGACTGAATGAAACGTAGAAAGAGCTTTGTTTTTCTTTGCGAATCGTTAACATTCTTCACATTGACGAGATAAATATTTGGCATCCATGTGCATGTAAAACCAGAAGTATCCTTGAGCTTTTTCCTTTTGTGATAATGATTTGGAGGTGCTATGATTTCCTGCATCTCCATAATGTATGGCATCAAGAATTTCTTTTCCTTCTTTCCGAGAGAGTTTAGGCTCTTGAGGAAGCTCTTCAGTTTGAAAATACTTCATGATGGGTTCCCTCCAGTCTTCTTCGGTTTCGGTGATCTCTGTAGATGCACTTTCCTTCATTGGTGTTTTATCTACTAAGGATCGATACAACCTGTCAATTCGCACTTCTTTGATACTTGTGTCGTTGATCATGGGCGCGATGAAGGCTAGTGCGTCTGCATGTATGTTGACCTTTCGACAAACATGTTGGATATGGAGATTTGGTATTTGTGTTGTATACTGTTGAGCTTGCTTCAAGTATTTTTGCATGAATGGATCCAACGTTTGATATCTTCCGCTCATTTGACGAACCACTAGTTCGGAGTCGTTGGTTACTCTTACTTCAGAGATTTTCATTTCGATAATGATCTGAAGTGCATGAATGAGCGCCTCATACTCGGTCTCGTTGTTGATGGATGGAAATCCAAGTCGTAGACTCTGGACTATTCTTATTCATGTAAGAGAACAGAATACGATGTTGATTCCATTTCCTTCGCCGTTGGATGGCCCATCTACATACACTTCCCATCGTCTCGAATGACATGTTTTTAGAATGGGATCATCATCTCATTTTTCTTCCATGCCTGGAATATCTTCTACTTCATCTTCTTTGCATAAAGGGAAGTCTACCAAAAAGTCAGCCATAACCTGCGTTGGTGTTGCTGCTCTTGTTTCATATTTTATCTCGAATTGTTTGATTTGAGCATTCCATTTTGACACTCTTCCCACTTGTTGAGAACTTTCTAGAACAGATTGGATCGGGCTCTTGGTGAGGACCTTGATCATGTGAGCTTGGAAATAAAATCTCAGCTTTTGTGTTGCATATACAAAAGCCAATATTAATTTTTCTATTTTTGTATAGTTCTTTTCTGTCGGAGCTATTGTTTTGCTGATGAAGTATATCGGACTTTCCTTTCCTTCTATTACTCGAACTAAAACAACATTTGTGGCACTCGATATCGCTACCAAGTACAAACTTAGTTCTTCTCCTTATTCAGGGCTTTGTAGTGTCGGAAGTTCCGCCAGATAATATTTTATTTCTTGAAAAGCCTTTTCACATTCATCCGTCCATGAGAATTTGTCTTTTTTTTTCAATGTGTTGAAGAATATTTTACATCGATCCGAAGATTGTGATATGAATCTGCTCAGTGCTGCTATAGATGGTGAATTTTTGAGAAGGGTTAAAATTGAAAAATCGCCCTTCTGCCTAGTTGCATGAACATATAAATATTTGTATATACTTGTGCACATACTTCTAACTTACCTGAAAACACAAAATACTTTATTCCTCCTTATATTCCGCAGGTGAATTGAGGATACAGTCTCTACAAAAGACTACAGACGTTCCATGCTAACAATGTAGTCTATAATTTCTACATACTAAGTCTCAAGCTCCTAGATGGTTTTCCCACTAGTATGGAACAAACTTGAGTCTTCTCGGAATAACTACAAACATTCTAAACTGGCCTTGTGGCCTCTTCAATACTCACAATATTTATGCCATATCGAACCAGTCTCAAGTCGAATAAAATTCCACGGTTGAATTCCTTGAACTTGTCTCGAGTGCGCATCGATGTTCTGGTAATATCTACCAAACTCGGGAATAACTAATGCTTAAACCCAGATATACATAATAAATTAACGCTCATTCGCAACAAATGCTCCTCAAATTGCTCCTCTGAGCTTAAATGTGCAATTATAGCACTTTTCTTAAATCTAAGCCACAAATAATGCGTCACTCCTCTCGGATACGCCACAATTAAGAAGCAATGCCATAAAAGACGCATTGAACCTCTCATCTAGGCTTACCCTAGTCTTTTCTCATATTAGCGCCAAGATATCATTAGCTATTTAGCTTAGCACTACATTGGCACTAATTAGCCATTATAACGCCAAAAGTGCTAACTTTCCTAGTACTAAAACTTAACTCCTGAGAAGCGTTAACTAATAAAAAATGGTCTTAGCTAACACATTTTAGCCTAATAAGGCCTTAGTCAACATATCATAACCTTGGCACCTAAATCCTAGCACCAAAGTGCTAACCCTAATCTAAGCGCCAAATGCGCTAACCCTAGTGGCCAGATGCGCCACAACACATATGCACCTCCAAAGTTGCGTCCTTAGCTCCGTGACTACCTTGTCTAGCTCCTTGACGCCCTTGGTTCCTAGACAGGTTCATATACGACCTTGGCTTCCCCTCAACGCCCATGGACTCCGCGAATCTAGCCTTGGCGCCCTTGCCTCTCTGTGGCGCCCTTGCTTGGCTCTGTGACGCCCTTGCTTACTCTGTGACGCCCTTTCCTTGGCGCCCTTGACTCATATGCACCATAGCTACTCTGATTCCTTTGAATCCGATGCGCCATAGTTCCTATGTGTCCCTGGTATCCAGCCTAGCGCGTCCCAACATCTTATGCGTCACTAGCAAGCTTGGCGCATCACCTAGCTCTTATGCGTCTTTAGCCAAAGACTAGCGCGCCCCATAATGGCTAATACGTCTCTAGATTATCTGGCATGCCTTATAGGGGCCAATGCATCCCTATCGTCCTCCACGACTTGGCCAGTAAGTCTCAATCTCTAGTACGCCTGTTGACCTAACATACTCATACTTAGCGACTTAGCCACATGTACGTTAATGATAAAACCTCAGTGCTAACTATACAATTGAAGTGCTAACTTCAAACCTTCTTGGTACTAGCTTCCTAGCCATAGTAAAATTAATATTTACCAGAAAATGTGCATATTGGTCTTACTCCTGAGACGTTAGCATATTAGCCTTTTTACACTAAAAGAGCTAAAACATTCTTATTTGCGTTAAGGAGCTAGTGTTAGTTTTCCTAGCTATTTTCCTCAGAAATACGCCTCTTTTCTCAATATGAGTCCAACATTGAGTCTTGTATGAATTCCAGCAGGTTCTTGCTCAAGAATCCTTCTACAACATTTGGCCTCAAATGCCTCTCATACTTACAATAAGTCGCTTCTGAGTTAATACTTAGCCATTAAATATGTTATGTTACTTTCAAACAAGTACATGACCACTAAAATTCCCAGACTCGACATTAATCATTCCGGATATCAATCCTGTGAGTCGCACAACTTACCTCACTAACTTAGCAGGTCATTTGACTTGACTTGACTTAATCAAAACCATAGTGGCTTATAACTCCACCATTTCCACGAGATATCAAATACAACATGGGGGGATTCTTATTGGGGTATTGGTCTGGCGGTCTACGACATCGTGGGTGGTGACACCACCCCCACGAACAAGAAGGTAACAAGAAGTGGGCGGTTACAGAGCAGTTGATAGGATGAGGAGTAGTGGTCAGACAGGTCTTCCCTACTTTTTGGGAACCACCCCACTACAATATCCACAATCATCACTTCTCTACCTCTTCCTAACTTCCACGAATTATGAGAATATCAGTGTGTCCTATTCAAACTATAAATAGATGATTCTCATCTATTCAAAACGAGACAGAACGAGACAACTACACAATCACTCTGAAGAAACCAAAACTTACAGAATTAGTGATTCTTCTACGGAGAATCCATTCTTCTTCACACGCTACTGATATTTCTCAACCTTCTTTGCTTTCCTCCCCTAAGACCTACCCTAATCCTTTCTATCTTTGTAATCGAAGAAGGACGTGAACGACCATTTCTTGGTTTAGGCTCGTCCTGTTCGAGATTGATCTCTCAAACCTACTTGAAAGTACCACTTTGCAGTACGTTTGTTTTCACCCTAAAACTGCTGCCAATCTCCCATTCAGCTTTTGTACATCTTTTAACGTTGTTGGGGATGGCATCTCTCGTATAGATTGAACTTTGATCAGATCCACTTCAATTCCTCGCTTGATGACCATGTATCCCAAAAAATTTCTTTTTGTTACTTCGAATGTACATTTAGATTGGTTAATCTTCATGTTGAACTTTCTGAGCTGCAAGAAAATCTCTTTTAAATCTTGTATATGACTTTTTTTTTTCACAAGCATATCATCTACATAGACTTCAAGGGTTTTGTGGATCCACTGGTCGAACATCTCCTCCGTCGTTTTCTGATATGTCGGTCATGCATTCTTGAGTCCAAATGACATTCGAGTATAACAGTATAAACCTCTCGGTGTGTAGAAAGTTGTGTTCTCTTGATCTTCCTCGGCGAACATGATTTGATTGTACCTTAAATAGCCATCCATGAGTGAGAATAACTCATTTCCCGATGTCGAATCTACCAGTTGATCCAAACTTGCACTAGTGGAAAATGGGAAATCTAAGACATAATGAAACGACACAAGCTACATGTTGCGACCCAATCTATATATGCAATATGTCGTTTGTTTGATAAAAAATATAAAAAAAAAGTAAACTGCGCTTTGATATTGTTGCTAACAAAAGTCAAAACGTCGTTGTGTAAAGACTTTGTTGACTTGGACAACGCCAATACCATAGTATTGTTTCCATGGTAGATTTTTCTGGGCTATCTTTGAGATTGAAAAATCTTATCGATCTAACAACTATGATTCTCCATATTCTCTCACCTAGTTATTTATTTTTGGTTTTTTATACTCCCTGCGTTTCAGGAAAAGAGTTACTTTTCATATTTGCACAATTGTTATGCAAGATAAGAGAGAATAACTTTTGTAATTTATTTTCAGATTTATCCTAACAAAAAGTTTAATACTACATATATCTTTATAATGAGAATAATAACATTTCTTAAAATAACAATGGTAGTTTTGAAAATTTGTTATATTAAAAATGAAAATAACTTTTTTGTTGGAACAAAAATTTAAAAAGAAAGTAACTTTTTTCTTGAAACGGAGGGAGTATTAGATTTTTTTTAGTTATTCTTTCACCTACAAACCATAGATATCTTAGCTACTGAGTATCTTTTTCTGCCTCTTGTTTCTCTTTTCTTTTCTCAAACTCTTCACAACCGATTTTTTAACTCCAAAGAGAAAACGAAAAAACCATTTTCTTTTTCATCTCTCCAATCCATCTGCTATCTCACCAACAGATCTTCATGAACCAAAGCCATTTTCTTCTTCATCTCTTCAATCCATATGCTAAAAGACTATCTCTTCTCTTTCTAGTTTCATTCAACATCTAAAAAACTTGTCATAAGAAAGTTTCTCTGAAAGAAAATTTGTGCGAAAGAAAATTTGTCTGAAAGTATACTCGACCATGTACGTCTAATCTATTTCATTATATTTTGTTAGGGTTTGGTTCTCTGTTATGTTAGGATATTGCTAGGGTTTGGTTTCATCTTTTTGTTCTAATTTCTTTAGATTGATAGTTTCTTTTTGTTGGATTGCAACTGGAAAATTAAACCGAGTTCTATTTGAGTGAAAAACTTAGGTATGGTTTCATTTTATTTTTATATTTTATCTTTTTGGTTTAATTTTAGATCAGTTGCTTGTTTAGTTTGTCAATACTTGGATTTTGAGGTTTGGGTGTTTGCTTGTTTCGATTTTGGATTTTTGGATTATTTAGTTTTGATTTATGGTTCAATTGGGTTGAACCAATTTATGCAATATGTTAGAATCAATTTTCAGTGTTGATTTAGTTCAAAAAATTAGGGGTAAGACCCTGCAATATCTTTGATCCTTAATTCGTCTTTGATCTGACTTTGTAATGTATTTTAACAGGGTACTGCAGGATTTAAAATATCTAGTCTTTTGGAAGTCTCATGTATGCTTACAACAAAGCACAAGTGTACTTTGGACTTATCTTGTTTTGAATGTCAATTTACAACACAACAAAGATAACTAAGATCATTCGTTGTTAATGTTTTTTTCCTTGTGTCCAAAAGAAATTATGGATGATGCCGGTGAGGAGTCTGATAAGTGAAAGTCTGAGGTGAATAATAACAGTATAAGAAGTGGGATGTAAGTTCCGTTAATTTCAGCAACTATTGGAGATGGAGATGCTCAGGTAATAATGCTCGTTTCAGTATTTATTTATTTGCTTTTGTTATCTTTTTTTATGTACATGGTGATTTGAACATTAATTTTGCTAATTGATGAGGAAATTCTTAGTTGGAATGTGTCAGTAAGACTAATTAATCTTCTAAGTATATGTGGATGATAATGATTTGTAATTAAACACCTTTAGTGTCATAATAATCTATTGATAATTATATGTATGGATTGGACTGGAGCAGTCGATACTGCCAGTTCGACCACGTAGTTTTGGATTCATAATCCAAGAGAAAAGCTCTTTAATAACACATGGGTGAGTAACTCAGTCACTGATAGAAAATGAGAAAACTTTGTAGCTATGCCAGTGCTGTTAAAGGGCCGGAGTCTTTTTGGTTCTGTGGAAGGTTATAATATTAGTGAGTTTGGTAATTATGATAAACAATTCATTTTTGTTGAAAGGGAATTGTTGTGATTTTGAATTTGAGATTTTTTGTCCTGGTTAAGACATATGATTGAGTATATAGCTGATAATGTGGTTGGATAATGATCAAAGTAGAATTGATAGTTTACTTATTCAAATTGTGCAGTCAAATGATGCTCGTATGTTATCTGAAACAGGTACTTTGGAAGGAACTTGAAGAAATGGTGAACTCTACCTACATAACCTGAAATGTCAGCTCTAAAGTGATGGATAAAAGCTCCAAAGTGATGGATAAAAGTAAGCATTTAGTATGTTTCTTTATTATGTGTCAAAAAAAATTGGCTCTGGTTCTCTAGCTCAAATCAATGATTTTTTAACATATCAAACAATTTAGTGGCTAGTCTTAGTTAAATTATAATCATCATCTTTCCATGACTAATGCAATAAGATTCACGAACTTCGTAAATGAATCTCAAGAACATTTACAACATTGTTACTTATATTTTCATGACTATTTTTCATTCACTGTCAGCTAGATTCATTTTCCTTTCTAATGTTTTGTTCTTAGGAAGTAGCTGGTGTGTTAAATATGTTGTACTTCTATTCTTATAAATAATGTTTAAAACCAGGTGAGTTTTATTTGACTTTATATGCTTTCTCTTTAAAATCATGTGACTTTTATCTCTTACCTTATTTTCCATCTGTGTATGCAGGTGCTGATCCAAATGGTGGACCAGATTGAGTATAAGTTTTATTATTTGGGTTTCATTGTAAGAATTTCAGTAAGAATTGATTTTTTTTTTGAATTTCAGTTTAGTAAGAATTTGAGTTTCAGTGTAACTTGGTAAGAATTTGAATGTAATTTAGAAAGTATATGAATTTGAATGTAATTTGTAAGAATTTGAATTTTAACGTAATTTATAAGAATTTGAGTTTGAATGTAATTTACTAAGAATTTGGGTTTGACTTTAATTTGAATCGAATTTGAATTTAACTTTAAGTTGAAAAGGTTTTTTTTTTTAATATTAATATAAATTAAATGACACATCACATATGAGGTTGAATCTTTCTGATTTACAATATAAAATGTTACGATACGGAATGCCGTACATAGTGACAGCCCTAAAGTATCCTATAGTAAAGTAATTTGGCTATATTTTGATAGTGTCGTTTCAAAAAAAAGATAACTAATCTACGGCACTTTCTGCAGCATTCTGACAGTGTCGTATAACTCGTTTCTAGGACAAGTTCTAAATGTCGTTTCACAGCCTTTTTCCACTAGTGTTGGCAAATGAAAACTATCTTTGGGACAAGCTTTATTTAGATCACTGAACTGAAGTCAATAAGATCCGAACTCCCTTGTGCTTCTTTGGCACAATTACCATGTTTAATATCTACTGAGGATATGTTGCCTTCCTGATTATACCTGCTTCTTTCATCATTGTTAGTTCTTTTTCTACTGCATCATGATGTGCCAATGCGACTCTCCGAATACTTTATTTGAATGGCTTCCCTTCAGATCGATCTTGAGATAATGGCAAGCAACTTTTGGATAAATTCCTGGCATATCGTTCAATTTCCATGCGAAAACATCAACAAACTCCTTCAATAAACATATTAACTCTTCCTTTTGTTTCGATTCTAACAATGTTCCGACTTAGATCATTTTAGGGTCTTCTGTTGTTCCAATGTTTATTTCTTGAGTAGGTTCTACTGCGGAAAATGTTGACTTTGGATCGCCCATTGGAGTCGCATTCGGTAAATCCTATGCGTTTTCGGGAATGTCCGACTCATTCCCTTTTTCTCCGGAAAAACTTTCTTTTCTTTCTTTGCTAAACTCCCCATGCTTGATGTAGTAGTCCTGCCTTTCTTTCTCGTACTTCTCTTGTTTGTTTTGCTTCCTCTTTTTTCTGATGATATTTTCTTTTTGCTGGTTTTGCTTCACATCGATCTCAAGGCAATCTCGGGGTTCTTTCGAATCTTCCAAGATCTCCAGAATTCCTTCAGGTGACGGAAATCGGACTCGCTGATGATGTGTTGACGCAATCCCTTTGATACCATGTATCCGTGGTCTTCCCATGGTGGCCTGATAAGGTGATACCACGTATATCAGACAGAAAGTTATTACTACAACTAAACTCCGATCATTTATCTTCAGAGTGATTTCTCTTTTTGGCTTCGAAGCGGAACCGTTGAAACCGTAGATGTCATAGTGGAAGGGACAAGATCGTTGTCGGAAAAATCTATTTTCTTGCAAGTTTCCTAGAACAGAATATCCACTGAGCTTCCTCCATCAACAAGTGTCTTAGTTACCGCCTATTTATCCATTCTCAGTATGATAACTAAAGGATCATTGTGACTTTTGCGACACTGTAAATTTCCCTACTGTCCTGATCTCGCCTATGGATTTGAGTCATAATATCTTTATGGAAATCATAATCTGATACATACGAATATATGATAGAATTGTTTGTATAGTTTGTCAGGTATTTGACTTCTGGTTCAATAGTGATCTCGTGTATTGCGGGTTGCTCTCCTATATATCCGGACTTAATGGGTACTTCCATGAAACCGTGCATTTTTCCATCGTATATCACATCTTGAACCACAAATTCCAAGCTTCTACATCTGTCAGTATTTTGGCTTCGATATTGGTGGTAGACACAATATTCTTTGATATTACTGCACACAGAAGGTTGTAGTCCTTTGTTCGATGAATAATTGACCTTGTAGACTATCTTTACTATCTCTATGAAGATATGACTCATGGATGCATTGAGTTTGATGAAGGTCTGATTCTCGAATCTGGCCCTTTTGATGTCCTAAGTCCATCCTTTGTACCTTTTTTTTTTCTTACAAAATTCCTTTTTGGTGATGCGTATTGTCTGTCTTGTTGATTTTGTTACTAATGATATGTGCTTGATTCTGGTGCCTCGAAGGGTGTTACTACGTGTATGTCTCTTGGTGCTGAAGGGGTAGGACAACTTTCTTGGATCTCTTCCAATCTGATATGATACTTTTGCAATGCTCGTAACTCATTCATTGTGCTTGGTAGAGTGTCAAACATGGATATGAATATCAGATCATTCTTGTTTAATGCATTTGAGAAACCAAGGATTTGCATCTCTACTGAGACTTTCCATATCTCGAGACACAATTTTCTCCATCTGACCACCAATGACTTTAACGATTCCCGAGGTCTTCTTTTGAGGGCAAAAAGTTATCGAGTCCAGGTCTGGTGCAGTGGTTGTGTATGTAAGCTTCAAGAAAAGATCGAGAAAGTTCTCTGAAGCTGATGATCGATCCCTCGGGAAAATCATCGTACCAGGATAGAGCTTCTCCGCTTAAACTTGCAGGTAAATACTTACACATGACCACATCCTTGCTCTCCCACGTTTGAAGTGACAATCGATAGGACCGAATGTGTTGAAAAACATATTTGCTTCCATTGAAGATGGATGTGAATGTCGACACCATGCATTTTTTTTGTATGGGCTCGTAGAGAAGATCATACGATAACAGTGATCTCTTTGCTTCGGACATGATCTCAGAAAACCTCCACTCCCCTTCTCTTCCTCTGGTTGTTTTTACCATGTTCTCGAGGTCGCTCATTTTCTTCATCATATCTTCCTTTTCCATGATATAGATCCCTCAGATGGGTTGAAGAACTTCATTTCTTCTTCGTTGGACTCCAACACGAACTTGATCGTTATCTTCCTGATTCTTGCTCGTCGCTTCCACCTCGTACACTATCCTTGTTCTAATCTTGTTGTTCTCTCGGATTAACTTCCTATTCTTTCTCATAATATCCATCATTTTATCTTGTTCTTCCTGTCATCTTAGGACCTCAGCGAGTGTGGATTCCATACTTCCTTGATCTGAGATATCCGTTTTTCCCTTTCCTTTGTCTTGTTCATTTGGATTTCTTACATTATCGTCACAGTCCTCTTCCAGTTCTTTCCTTTGTTCTTCCTCGTTTTCGTTGCCTCCATTCACGAGCCCGTTATTTTCAAGCCCATTGTTTGTAGGAACCTTTTTATCGAACGCTTCTTCATCTATGTTGTTCCCTAAGTTTAGGGGTTATACCACTTCTTGAGTTTGCTGATTGACGACCTCATTCTCGATAACATAGGTGTTTATTCTACTGTTAAATCCCTGAGTTAGGATGAATCTTTTTGTCATGATGTTATCTTTTGGGTTTGTATGATCCTTACTGGGAGTCACGACTGGAATATTTTTTCTGCAAAATCAAAATTGACTTAACGAATAGGTCCTATAGAAAAGTTAATGAGATTCCTGAATATGTCAGTATCACAACTGTCTTTTATTCGTACGAATCTACCTTTCACTTTACAAAAAGGAAACCTTTGACAAACAAAAAACTGTCTTTTCTGGAAAAAATCAAATCTAAGTTGTTGAGAATAGTATTTTAAAAGGTTTTCTAAAACTTTTTGATGATTTTTTGCGATAAAGAAATAAATGTTCAGAATGGTTTTTTACCATTGAAGCTGAATATTCAATGCTACACAATTAATACTACGACATTCTCCTTGATCTAAGAAGAGCTTTTGATAGCTTTTTCAGAAAAATATGATAATCCTTTTAAGATTTTGAACTAGTTTTCGATCTACAACTTTCATAAGACTGGTTTTCTTAAGAACTCTCCGATCTACTTATGTAAGATAAAGACTTGAAGATAAGTTTACTGTAATCTTGAAAACTTTTAAGAAACTAAACAAAAAGCTCGAAAATCTTAAGATCATGTCTGAAATTTGTAGATTAAGTGACTGAAACCTTTGACCGAAGTTCATGTGAGAAAAATCTCTTTACTCAGTCCCTGTTTCTAGCGCCAAAGTATATTAGCACAAAATCCTACTACCGAGATTCAATAGATCTAAGTACTTAAATATGGATGCAAAGTAAATGATAAAGCAACAAAGTATGTAAGTAAAGTGCAGAATATAAGTTCACACAAGATTTTTACGTGGTTCGGTTGTTAATGAAACCTACATCCACGGAATCTGTAATATTAGTTGAGTTAAGTACAAGCTTTGATCTGGTTACAAGTAATGACTATTTTTTCTCTCAAATGTCTTGCAAATAAGGTTTATCTCCTATGAATATCTCACTTATCTCACTAGGTACTTCTCTCTCGCGCGATTTTGAATCAGAAGAGAGATTTCAAGAAATGGCAGATCTATTCACTCTATCAATAACCGAGACGGAACTGGTGTATCATAAGGGATTTTTCTTTTCTATTGATTCCTACGGGTTAGATAAAAAAATTATTGAATGAGGTATTCAACTCCAGGGATGAATCGAAAAAGAAATCTATTCCATCCTGCCTTGAATATGAATAAGTGTTTTCCTTTTATAGCCCAAACCCTATCTCGGATGTCACAATTATCGAGTAGAAAATATTCTCCGAGCTCGGATAACCTATCCGAGCATCTCGCTCAACCGCCCACTTCATCATTCCTCTCTTGAAACGTTATATAGCTACTTGGTCTTCCACTAGTTTGACTAGTCTGACTCGCATTTAATGCTCTCAACGCTTTCTTTCATCTTCCTCGTTCCTTATCTCTTTTCTTTATACGTGTCTACATCTGCTTTACTTGGTAGGTATCTCGATTACAACAAGCACGTGGGTGAGATGATCATATGCTTCTTCAATTTTATCTTGTTACATTGTCCATCCCTTGGATATCCTCCACGTGTACCATAGATTTTTTTTCCTCACAAACAATGGTATTGGTCGACGGGATCCTCGTGAAGAAGTTGCATATGATGAATGTTACCTCAGGGAGATATCTTGTTTTGGACTAATAAAAAGAGAAAATGAAGATGCAGAAACCTAGAACATCTTTGAAAGTGCACAATTGCAAAATTAGAAGTAGGATGATGTGTTGAAATAATACTAATTTGGTATCTTGGAATATGATGTGTTGAAATAATACTAATTTGAAAATGAAGATGCAGAAACCTAGAACATCTTTGAAAGTGCACAATTGCAAAATTAGAAGTAGGATGATGTGTTGAAATAATACCAAATCATTTGCATGTTTCAGTCATACCTTTCTGCTTTGGTTCCATTCTGTCGCTTGCCCTTTACAGATTCAATGAAATCAATGATGTTTTTCATGGAAGCCTCTCCTTCACTGACGCTCTTATTTTGCTATTTCCCTGAGATTCAAAGCTTTTATTCTTATTGTTTCATCAGCAAGTAATGCGGCCTTCATTAACCTTATCCTTTCTTTAACCCTTTGTTACTATTCCATCGTCATTTTTGTTTAATTGCAATCCAACTTGCCAAACATCACAAATATAACACTGGTTGAGGAACTGATCAGCAAAGTAAGGCCAGCAAATGAATGGAACCCTCGAAGTTATTCCTTCCATAGTTGAGTTCCATCCACAATGGGTCACGTAGCATGCTATAGCCTATAGATGGATGATCTAACACCTTCTGCTGGGGCGCCCAACCCACCATTCGCTCTTTGCTTGCAACTATTTCTTGGAATCCGTGTGGATAATCATCGGTGGACCCTTCAGTGAGGTCAGGCCGCACAACCCACATGAATGGTTGCCCTGCGTTCTCAAGTCCTAGCGCCACTTCATGGAATAGCTGCTTATCAAAAACTGTGAAGCTCCCAAATGCAACATAAACAACAGACTTTGCAGGCTGCCCATCAAGCCAATTCAGGCATGTTATGTCCTCGGTCCAAAAGTTCCCGGTGAGTTGACTTCTTGCAAGTAATGGACCTAGTGAGAGAAGGTCAGGATTCAACGGGTAAGCTGGTGATTCAAGCTCATGGAATGAAATACAAAGCCACCAACCAGTATCTTTACTTGCTTCGTTGTTTGAGTTTATGTATCTGAACATACTTCGCTGTGAATCCTTGTCGCCAATGGAGCTCCACACAAGGTGGTCGGTGGTCATGCGTATCACGGTAGGAGAGAGCCGGAGTATTTGCTTTTTTATAGGAACTCCTACAAGCAGATCAAAGAAATCGTTTATCAGTACATTATCTTAGAAGCTCATAATATTCCATCATCACAATACGGAGACTTACACATTTTCTTGTACCATCTAATGGAACATAAGTATCAAAAGATTCTGAGTATTCTTACACCTC
>JAJJMC010015859.1:8816310-8888728 GCA_023531435.1 Papaver californicum | reverse complement strand
TTGCTGCCACATTGGTGTTCAGTGTTCAATTTTTTTTATCTTGTTTGTAAATGTACAGTGCATTCGGTGTAAACTTGCTTTTTAGCATTAATCTATTTATTTTTTCATTTTTTGAAAATCTAAAAATCCGACGTTGGATCTGAAGAATCATAGCCTTAGGATGTATAAGAAGGCATGTGAGTTTTAAAACACTCACGTGTTAACGGAGTTAAATATTAAAAAAAAAAAAATTAAAATCTAAACGGAAGTCAGTAATTTAACTTTGTCAACTAAGGTCATTCCAGGTACTAAACACTAACATTAGACAAATGTAAATAAAAAAAACTAAATCTGGTCAAAACCCAGGTACCAAAGTCTAATTAACCCTTTCTTTTAAGGTTTTGTCTTTCGAGTTTTTCATAAAATCTAGTGATGGTAAGCTGTCGAGGGAGAGTAGATCTGATGTGGAAATGTCTGGTTTGATAATCGAATTTTAGATCTAAAATCTAAGATTTCTGGTGGAAGAATCATTTGTTCTCGTCTAAGAAATCTGAATCTCGTGATGAGGGTATAATGGAGCATCATATCTCGAGTGTTGTTAATGGTGAATCAGTTATGATTATTAGTCCTAATGATGTCCAGGTGGATATTAAGAGGTGTGAGGAACTTGTTATTGGATGCTTTGTGGGTCAAAAATTACCTTGTATATTGGTTCAGAACACTGTTAAGAGAGTCTGGAAGTTAAAGGATATATGCAGATGACCATTCATGGTGAGTTTGTATATGTTTTTGAATGTGATTGTGATGAAGATAGGGTTCTTGCTCTTGATCATGGGGATTTTTTCATTGCTAATCAGTTGTTTCTTGTTAGAGGATGGACTCCTATGTTAGAACGTGAAATTGATGAGTTAAAGACTGTCCTTGTGTGGGATAACTTTTATAATGTTCCTCTCCACTTGTGGAATACTAAGGGTTTGATTATGATTGCTAGCTTAGTTGGGAATCTTCTTATGTAGGATAAGCAAACTCTGAATAAATCAAGAATGAGTTATGATAGAATTTATGTGGAGATTGATCCTTCATGTAATTTTCCTGTTATGGTTCATATTGTGTATGATGGTACTAGAATTGAGATTCCTGTGGAGTTTTCTTGGAATCCATCTAGCTGTGTGTTTTGTAGTACTTTTGGGCATTTTTTTGAGAAATATTCTAAGAGACCTAAACCAGTTGATGTTATGAAAGGTGCTAGTCAGAAAAATCAAGTTGTTGAGAAGGAAGTGTGGGTGAAGAAATCTTCTAAAAGAAGTGAAGCTAGTAGTTCTGGGAAAGATAGTGATATTCCTGAAGTTATTACTGAAATGGAATGTGTTGATGTTCCTATTGTGCAGAATATTGTGAATGTGATGGGAGTTGAGCATGGAAAGCGGAAGGTAGGGGATGATATGTCTAGTGAAAAGAGTTTTTTGAAGACTTTTAAGAAGAAGTCAGGTTCTCATTCTACCAAATCTTCTTATGTAGAGATTCCTGTGAGTACTACTAATAAGTTTGCTTTGTTTGAGGGAAGTGATGGAGGAACCTTAGGTGTTGGGAATCAGGTGAGGAATGTGTTTTTGTGGATGTAACTAATACTGTTATAGAGAAAGGTTCTTCTTCAGCTGATGGGAGACAAGAGGTCTCTGGTGTTAGGTCTCATTTTATCCAGAAATCAAATAATCAATGTATTGTGAAGAATTCTTTGAGAGTTGCATACAATAAAAAGTCTGGAAGGGGTACTAAAAAACTTAGTATCCCAAATGATGTTCAAAAGTAGATGCTGGAATATTATAGGTCTTAATGATCCTCTAAAACAAATGGCTAGTAGTAGTTTTATTAGAAATAATAAGTTGTCTTTGATGGGCTTTCTTAAGACTCATGTTCATGAGTCTCAGAGTAGTATTATTAGAAGTAGAATAATTCCTTCTTGGCAATATGTTGATAATTATTGCAATAATAGTGATGGGAGGATATGGATTGGTTAGGATTCTGAAGTGATGAAGGTTTCTATCTCTCATTCTTCTTCTCAAGGTATATTTCTTGATGTGCAGTATGGGTATAATATCCAATTTTTTGCTACTATGGTTTATGGGTATAATGATATTGTTAGTAGGAGAGTTTTATGGGATGCACTTAGGTATTTTGCTTCTTTTAATAAACTTCCATAGATTCTGATGGGGGATATTTAATTCTATTCTGGAGGTGCATGATAAGGTTAGTAGAGCTATTGTTACTAATTCTCAGTTTTCTGATTTTTGGGAGTGTTCTCAAGCTGCTCAAATTTTTGATTTACGTTATTCTGGTTGTTTTTATGCTTGGAGTAATCAACAAGAAGGGGAGGATAGGTTGATGGTGAAGCTTGATAGGGTTATGGTTTATTTTGGATGGATTGAGAAATTTCAGGATTTTGCTGCTGAGTTCCTTCCACCTGGTTTATCTGATCATAACCTTAGTGTGACTACTTGTTTTGAAGGTAGATTTCATGGTCCTCCTCCATTTAGGTTTTGTAATTTTTTGGATGATGATTTTGAGTTCTTGGAGATTGTTAGAATGGTTTGGCAGAAATATAAGGAGGGGTAATTCTATGATGAAATTAATTAATAAACTTAAGAAGGTGAAGAAGATTTTCATTGATTGGAGGAAAAGAAAGTTTAGAAGAAATTCCTGAACAAGAAACTGATGCTGAAAAAGAAATGTTGCAAGTTCAGGTTCAATTACAGTTCAATTACAATCTGCTCCTTCATGTGTTGGAAAGGAGTGTAGTTAAAAAGTATGCTAAGTTGGTTAGACATTAAGAATCTTTGGCTAAACAAAATTCTAAGGTTCATTGGATGGATGTGGGGGATTCACATACAAGATTCTTTCATAATTCTATAAAAGAGACAAAATCTAGAAATAATATTTTGTTCTTGACTTCTAGATTTGGGGATAGATTGGAGGATGATCAAAGTATAGCTGATGAAGGTATTAGTTATTATAAAGAGTTTTTTAATCATATGTTTGATGCTCTGGCTACTTCTGATGTTATGGAGGAGATATCTTTTGAGAAGATTTTTTCTGTTGAGGATGTTTCTATGTTGGTGATTCTTGTGACTAGGGATAAGATTTTTATGCTTCATTTACTATTCATTCTTCAAAAAGTCCAGGACCAGATGGATTCTCTATTTAGTTTTTTAAAGTTGCTTGGCCAATCATTGGGGATGATTCTGTTGATGCCAATATTAATTTCTTTAGCAAAGATAAGCTTCTTCAAGAAGTGAATAGTACTTTTATCACTTTGGTTGCTAAATCTCAAAGTCCTTCTACTATCACTGATTTTGGGCCTATATCTTGTTGTAATGTTATTTATAAATGTATTACTAAGATTATATCTATCAGAATGAAATCTCTTATGGGTTCTATCATTAGTTTTAGTCAGTGTTCCTTCATTTCTGGGAGATCCATTCAAGATAATGTTGCGTTTGCTCATGAGTTTGTTAGGAATTACCATAGAGATAAAGGGGCTCCTAGATGTGCTCTTAAGATATATTTCAGAAAAGCTTATGATATTGTGTGTTGGGATGCTGTTATAGCTGCTTTAAAGAAACTTGGTTTTCCTTCTATGTTTATCCAATGGGTTTCTCTTTGTATTACTTATGTTAAATTTTTTGTTATGATTAACGGTTCTCCTTATGGGTTCTTTGGGGCTCAGAGGGGTTTACGGCAGGGATTTCCTCTTTCTCCGTATCTTTTTGTTATTGTCATGGAAGTGTTTAGCTCCCTTCTTCAACTATAGATCTCTCGTGGGATATTTGATTTTCATCTTAAATGCAAAAGTGTTGGTTTGTCTCATTTATGCTTTGCTTACGATGTTATGGTGTTCTTTAAAGGAACTTTGGAGGCCACTTGTTCCCTGAAACACTTTATTTCCAGGTTTAGCTCTTGTTCAGGGTTAGAAATTAATGTTCAAAAGACTTCTTTATTTTGTTCTGAAACTCTTGTTGAAGAAAAGGCTCTTATTCTTCGTTGTTTAGGTTGTGTTGAAGGAGTTTTTCCAGTTAGATACTTAGGGGTTCTTCTTATATCTACTAGACTCTCTTATGTGGATTGTCTTCCTCTTATTGCTAGAATCACTAAGAGAGTTAAGTCCTGGAAATCAAAATTTTTGGCTTATGCTGGGAGATTGTTGTTAATCAAAGCTTTCTTAGGGGGGATGGTTTATTTCTGGATTTCATGTTTTATTCTTCCTAAGAGAGTGATTAAAGATTTGAATACTATCTTTAAAAGGTTTTTATGGGCTGATACAGAGTTGGGGAAGAAGTATAATCCTGTTGGTTGGGCTAAAATTTGTGCTAGTACAAGTGAGGGTGGTCTGGGTATAAGAGATTTAGAGAGGGAAAATGTGGCTGCTAATTTGAGGCATATATGGGATCTTATTTCTGGGAAGGTTACCATATGGATTCATTGGGTTAAGTTGAACATAATTAAACACAAAGATTTTTGGGAAATGAGGACTCCTCAAGATTGTTCTTGGAGCTGGAGAAGAATTTTAAATTGCAGAGATCGGGCAAAAGGTTTGTTTTTTACTATTATTGGTGATGGATGTTCTACTAGTTTCTCTAAAGGATTCTAGCATCCTTCTGGCAGATTATGTTATTCGATGGATGAAGATTTCCTTGTTAAAATTGGTCATGGTGGTAGGATGATGGTGGATAATTTTATTAAGGATGAGAAGTGGAATGTTTCTACTTTTAGTAGTGATTATATCAAAGAGTTTTCGGCTCAATAGAGACTATTAAATTTGATTCTCAAGAAGAAGATAACCTCATCTGGAATGCTATAAAATTTGGTAATTTTTCTATGAAAGGTACTTACCATGCCTTAGTTGTTCCTAGACCTGAGGTTTTCTAGTCTAAGATTGTTTAGTTTAAAGGTCATATTCCCAGGCATGCTTTCATTGCTTGGGTTGTTTTTCATAAGAGACTCAAGACAAGGGCTAAGTTGAGGCAGTGGGGAATTTTGGAAAATGCTAGTTGCTTGATATGCCAATCTGATATTGAAGATGAAGATCATTTATTCTGCACTTGTGCTTTTTCTGCTGATATTTGGAAGGGTTTGGTGAATAAAATGGGGTATGTGAGAGAAACCATGGGTCACTGGAATCTTAAATTACAATGGTGTGTAGAAGCTTTCCAAGGATCTGGTGTTGTTGATATTATTAAGAAGCTGGTCTTAGGTGGTTATATTTATCATATTTGGAAAGAGAGAAACAAAAGGCTTTCTACTAACCAGAGTGGTTCTATTGATTCTGTTAGTGCCCATATTATTGTTGATGTTATGTTGTAGGTGGCTGCTAATAATTTTATAGATAATGATCTCCCTCATATTCAGATATTCCTTGATAAATGGGGTGCTAGTTGTAGTTTGGTTAAGAAGAAGAAGATTGCTTGCAGATGGCAGTTTCCTGCAGCTGATGAAATAATGATAAACATTGATGGTTCTCTGACTGAGGAGTCTGGGGGTTTTGCTGCTATTATTAGAGGAAGATATGGTTTACCTTTAACATCAGCTTTTGGAGGATCTGAACCTGAGTCTGTGATGGTTCATGAAATGCAAGGTACTGAAATAACTTTGAAGATGACAGTAAATTTGAAGCTCTCCAAGATTCATATTGGTACCGACTCTATGGTAGTGTGTAACTTTTTTAATGAGAAAGAGCCTAAACCTAGTTGGAAGGTCAGGTATTTGTGGAGGAAGATAATTCAACTGAAGAAGCAGTTTTGCAGAGTCAAGTTTTCTCATGTGTACAGAGAGACTAATAGAGCAGCGGATATGCTTGCTGCTATTCATCCAAAGGAGTTGTTCATTCAAATTGATCCTAGAGACTTTAGTCTTGAACTCCAGCAAGTTATAAAGAAGGATAGGAATTTGAAAATTTACTATAGAGACTAGTGTTGTTTGTTTTTGTTGTTTTTAACCCCGCGGATTATTTCAAAAGAAAAAAAATGGTGGAAAAATAGAGCATGGATTTCAAGTCCGCACCGATTTATCGTTAATTGCATTATAATTAAGACTTTTGGACCGTAATAATGCGCTCGGTCCAGTTTCAGTTAGTGCTAAACAAGGTAGTCAATGTTTTACTATTGTTTAAACATTTTATGCTACTGTTTAAGAAGAAAAAAAACATATTAAGTCTTAAGTTAGTTAAATGACTCTGTTATAATTAAGTTTGTTGTATTTTCTCTTTTCGGATTTTGTGTTTTGATCTTTTTCAAGTAACAGTTTTGTAAAGTCGTAACTAGCACAGAGTCTACAGACGGATTGATGATGACTTTGTCTAATATCTAATGTTTATTGATTAAGAATCTCTGTTTTAGATTGATTTGCTGTACTTTTACATTTTTACGTTTCTAATAATTGGGATTTCAAATGAAACCTAGCACTAAACTGAGTCCATAATAATGTACTACGAGTAGTATTATTTTTATTTTGATAAAAATAATAGTGTACTAATTTAAGTTTAGAAAGAAAACATAATAAGAACATGATGACATGATGGTGTAGTTAGTAAATAAATTAAAAGTTTGATTTAAATGAATAATTTTAATCATTTAACATTTATTTGGATGGTTAAAACGGTCAACTACGGTTTTGGATATCAAACTTTAATATTAAATTTTCTGGGTATCAAATGTAACTTTGATCATAAAGTTAAGTACTAAAGTCTAGATAATCTTTCTTTTTTTCAATAAAAAAAATAAACCTATCAACATGCACTAGAACAAAAAAAAACACATGATGAACATTGATAAAAAAAACACACACAAGATAAGTTTCATACGTGATCGAACATAGAAGCAAACCAACCCATCAATAACGAATATCTTAACGTAAAACCAAACTCTCAGCTAAAAGGCTCCCTATTGTTGATGAAAAGTATTTCTAGACCCACCACTCCTTATCATAATTACTTTTATACCCTTTAGTGTATGCCATATATTTATCTACATTTGTGTAATTTTACGGTGACACGTGTAAGGTTATTGATGGCTGATCTGATGATTTACATCTCGAAAAATATCCGACAGTCTAAATAGGATGGATTTAAGAGATGCCACTTGTCGGAAAACAAATTAATCTATCATTTAACAATGTTTATCTCGAAAAAAATAATGGTTCACAATAAACCCCCTACAAACCCTAAAATCTTACACAAACTACACATCTAACATTTCTATCTTCCTCTTCATGGAGGCACCAGGTCGATTTTTTCTTTTTGGTATTTCCTGTTTAAATTAAGATTGTAACTCGTTACTTTAGTAATTTTGAGATGCTAATTGAAGTTATTCAAGTTTAGGTTAACCCACCTCCTCCAGGTAAGTTTCTTTTGTTGCTGGTGTAATGGAAATATGGTGATTAATGATGATGATGATGAGTTTTGGTTTTTCATGCTAAGAGGGGGCTTAATAAGTGTACTGAATTCTTGCAATTTTAATTGAATACATGGTGGTGGTGAAATTAGTTTCAATGTATTTGTCAAATTAGGGTTTCGATTGGGAAGAAGATACATTAAACTATTAGATAGGTAATGAAGAATTTGTTTCAATTGCGAATTCTTTTCGATTGGTTTTTCAGAAATTTTAATTGGGTTTGTTTCAAACTCGGAATTTCAGTGAGGAATAGAGAAGAAAGTGATTTGTTGCCATGGAGTTTTGGGTTTATTTCAAACTTCATATTCAGTTGGAAGTGATGTCTTTGTAGTTGCTTTTGTGAATAAATGGTGAATATTTGATGAGTGTTTAGATTTGTGAATATTTAGGAATGTGGAATTTGTAGGGAAGGAGATATAAAAGGGATAGAAGATTAGTAGTGAGCCTCCTCCTTTGCAATTAGATGCTCACAAGTTGTTTGGCAGAAAGTCCCATCGAGCTTAAATACCTGATCATCAATTTTCATCAATTCAATAGTTACTAACTATCTTGGTTTTTGTTTGGATTCATTCCTACTTCGATTGGTGTTATATCATATGATGAGTTGAATGAGTTAATCAAGCAGATGAGTGTTCAAGGAGGCAACAGAGTTCATGGAGGAGTGTTCATCTTCATGAGAATTTGTTCATCATTTATGTACGATCAGCACAATCTTCCTAGTAAGAACTTTTCATTTTCTTTTTATTGACACTGTATAAAAGATAGATATCTTAATCTCATGTTCAGGTTTACGCACAATTGGTGGCATATTGCCGTTTGTTATTTAGATGGTTATTCTCCAGTCTCCAAAGTCCTGGAAGTGTATGACCTCCATATCTGGGAAGAATTAGAAAAAAGAGACGCTTCACCCTTAGAGGTCATTTTAGAAGTTTTATTACTAAATCGAACAAGATGTTGCATTCAGAAAGTCACACCTAATTTTTGGAATCAGGTCTATCTGAATGCTCTAGCTTTGTTGACGCGGGTATATGTACGGGTGCATAAAGATCGGTTCGGCTCGGTTTTTGGTAGAATCATGTACCTGTACCTCCGTATAGTCGGTTCTCTACCCGTGTACCTGTACCATGTACCTTCTACTGTCGGTTCGGTTCTTGTATCTGTACCCTCGGTTCCGGTCGGTTCTTGTACCTGTATTTTTTTTTTTTGTAGCAATGATAACGTATCCAAAAGTAACATACTCCAGATATCCACGGAGATAGCAGACAGACAATACAATGTAACTTAGCAGAGCGCTACAATCTTTAAAATTCAAATAAGTTTGAATGAAGTTACAATTACAGAATATGTAACAGAAGATAAGAAGTCTCTGATGGTCAAAAGAAGCAATTTCCAAAACTTATCCATGTATAACCTCTTCACAGGGATTCCAATACCTCTATAGAAAAACTAGGCATGCTAATCTTCTAGGCAGATGTATACACATTTCTGGATTGGTTAGACTATAATGTAAATCTTCAAATCTGTTTTACATTTGCTTAATACAATATCTGTTTCATTGTTTTTAGAAAGTCGTTTAATAAAACTTCATGGTTAAAAAATTAAGCTCAGGTATCAGATGCATATCAGTTACTCCTGTCATCAGCATTTGGTGCTTCGATCCCTTTGTCAACATACCAGAATTCTTGTCCGTAAAACTATCTAGTATTTCCTGTTGGAGATAATGAAAACTTTCAATCAACAGTTCCTTCCTAAAATGAAAAAGAAAATAACAAAGAGGCTGATGAACCTTACAATAAGCATGTTATCCAGTTTCCGAAGGGATGGAAGGTTGATACAAATATCTGACCGGGGTCTGCAAGTCATGACCTGAATCATAAAGGTGGAAAACGTTTACAATTATAGATAAAAAGTCATGGAGCTCATTCAGACGTCGCATGCCCACCTAAATTTCAGCTCTATGAGTTGCTCAGACATTGACACCAGCAAGCATTACCTAAATTGACATTAACAACCATTACCTAAAGTTTCAAAATGCACTTGGGTGATCGCTAATCTGATTGATACATACTACATAGAGAATGTAGCTAAGGTGATGTAATGAGAATCAGCTAAATGTGGGTCTAACTATTAGTGATTCAAGATGATATCCTAGCAACAAATTTTAGAATTCCAGTCGGAAGGAATAATACCTCAAGCTTGGTTCCATCAGGAAATGTTTGCCAGGATGGTATTAATTCGACAATGTGGCCACTGACACATAGAAGGCATTCCATCTCTCTTTGCCACATTGACTTCTTCTCGGATGATACAGGTTCTAATCTACATAGCTGCCCAAAGAGGGTGGCTAAAATTAAGAAAAGACAGAAGCAAACAATTTCAAATTAAACTGTTGTTGCTAATTAAAAAAACAAGATGCAGTCAAGAGGAACATTGATTAATTAAGCAGCAGTAGCACCGCATAGATTAGTAATTGCGTTTGAAATAGATAAAGCAGTGGAAACCCCTTTCCCAGAACCAAACATATCCTCACCGAGTAACAATTTTGAAAACCTCTCCTTCATCATCTCAATCTCTAAAAAACAGATGAAAAATCAGTGAATTATAAAACAATAATGGGTGGAAACCAACAAAGAAGAGTTAAATGGGTACTCACCGGAAATCTTGTTTGTAGAGACTTGTTTCTCTAGTTTAGTAGTATCTACATTATCTACTGCTTTGGCTGCAACATCCAAATGAGGTTTCAGAACTGGATATCGAAGAAGACAATATTTACTCATTCAAGACCATATTCCTGTCTGAAGACCAACACCATTACTTTTTATATAATGTTTGAAGATAGGGTACTGATGGTGTGAATCAAATCAAGCAAATCAAGCAAAAAAAAAAATGAATCAAATCGAAATCGTAAAACCCTAGCATTACCTGATGATGTTTGAAATCGAGAATCGTTGAAGAAGAAGAAGAAGGTGGTACTGATGGTTGTTGATGTGACGGGATAGTGGTGGTGGAGGTGGTGTCGATAGGGCTGAGTACACAGAAGAACTGTCTTCTTCTTCTTTCACAGTACACACTACACGGACGAAATGAAAGACGAAGTAGAAAAGAAGATCGAGTGAGTAACCTAACCTAGAAATAGACGGATGAGATTGAAACTATAAAATTTGATCAACGGTTAATAATACTCGGTACAATCGGTCCGGTACAGGTCGGTTCCTAGGTAGTACCTGTACCTTGTACCCGGTTGTACTCGGTTCTCATTTTTTGTACTTGTACCCTGTACCTTATACCCTCGGTTCGGTCCGTTTCAGGTACGGTTCCGTCGGTTCCGGTCCGGTCTTTCGGTTCGGTCGGTTCATGTGCAACCCTAGGTATATGTACACGGTCATATGTAGATGAGTATGATGAGCAGTTGTATTAACATTGCAACAACAAAAATGGATCAGTATTTTTTTTATGGAAACAGAAGATTGAAAAGAGGGATTTGATTTATTACGTGTACTGATATGTTCGCTGCCATGTTTTTTTTCGTCATTTTGATTTTTAAATGTTGAGAAGACCAAACCGAGTCAACTAGCAAACTTAGCGATTGAAGGACTAAAAACGTCTTTTTAGTATGGAGGATGTGGACAACTGGTAGATAACTTACTGTTAGCTGTTTTTTATAAAAAAAACGGTCAAAACCGGCCTATATTTGCAAAATGCAAAAAAAACGGGCCTAGATTTGTAAAGTTTTTTTAAAAAATAGGCCTAATTGGCCTTATTCATTATTGTCGACGATAAAAAGTTTGTTGGGTTAAATACTTATTTTATTATTTCTATTAGAGGTTGAACAATATCATTCGTAGGCGAGACTATTAGAGCAATTTCTGTGGGGTAGGTAAATTGGCTAATTTGCCAATTAACATCCCGTGGGATGGGCAAACCTAAAAAATGGGTTGCCAAATTGGTATGGGGGTTTGCCCGTTGAGACGTTTGTTAAGTCTATCGTCTATGCTTGAGACAGTCGACTTATGTTGAGCTGCTCGGCTTAGGTTAGGCCATTTAGCTATACATGAGACAGTCGACTTATGTTTAAAAGAAATATTTGTTTCTATAAAAATTGGCTCCATTTAGCTAATTTGTCAATTTTCTTACTGCTTAAAATCAAATTTACCAAGCCACGTAGCTTAGTATATTGGCTAAAATGCCAACCCCTACTGAAATTGCTCTTATTATGGTAGAAAGCGAATTTAAAAGATTATAAACATGATTCGCAGTATGCTTTTGTGCAACAGTGCTTTGATATAGGGAGTTAGCGTAATATAAGGGAAATGATTTTCCAACCTTTCTATTTGGTTACTTCAGTTATTTGGTACGTAATGACCATATTTGTTCCTAGGCGAACCACCATGAATGTATTACAAAAGGATGACTATGAGTCTGAGTAAATAAAACAATTAAGATATGTTTATTTCCTTTTGCAACATGGAAGACAATCGGATGATTGTATGGCCTCACCTTTTGGTTTTAAGTGAGGTTGGTTGTATCTGTTGCAACTGTACGTGCTAGATAAAAGGTGTTTGAGCATGGTTCATCAAACGTTGGTATATCAAGCTTGATTGTCAAATTTAGTTCTATACTAAATAAAAGGTGTTAGACCATGGTTGGATTGAATCCATCAAACGTTGGCATATTAAACTTAATTATCAAATTTAGTTCCAAAACTCATTACCTCGGATCATTATCAAATCGTTGATTACGTGGTAGAGGCATAACAGTATGGGTGGAGTAGTTGTAACAGATGATGATAAATGTAGTAAATCGAATGATAACTGCCTTCTCAATTTGCCCAAACTTCGCATGCATGTGCGTTTATAATGGTCATGTAAACTGCGCATGTGCTTTTATAAAACTGATCACCTACATCATCCCACCATCCACACCCACACAAGTAAAAATATTATTAAACCACCACTTCTAATGAAACTGTTACGACGTCCAAAATGGCACGGGTTCTATCCCAGTTAAGAGATAAAGTTGAACTTTTGTAGATGATGTTTTTGACCCTAGAACTCTGAGCAGTTTTGCAGACGTAGTTTTGATAAAGAAGCTGAGCAATATTTTCTTCTCTTCAGATAAAGTGCAGTTGAGCTGCAAAACCTTGTTCATATAATCAAAAAAATTTAACTACATCTCTACTAGAGAACAATTGATAATTCTCAAATAGTCATGAACATGAGTTGGGATAAGAAATCTGAACCTACTTATAGAATGTGACTCATAAATCAAGTGTTCATCTTCTCCGTAATCTTTAATTTCAACAACATTGATATTTTAGGGATTTGGAAGTCGAACTTTTAAGTTACGATTATCAGGAATTCCGTAGTAATCTAAAATTGTATTAGTTGGAGAAAGGATGGGATTTGTTGATTCCGAAGCCATTCAAAATAAAAAAGCTGGTATAAAAGAACAAAATTTTGAAACTCGAAACTCGAAACTCGAAGAAAAAGAAGTTTGAACTTTTTGAGCCCTGAAAATTTTAGAAGATAAAGAAATTACTTGACCTAAAAAATTGCAGACTTTTTCTTTTATACCAAGTAAAAGGAAGGTGAGGTAATTGAAAATACATGACCGGTTAAGACGGTCCACTACCTCGTAAAAACGGCTTCCGATCACATGTCCCCATTTTAAGTATCCTTCAAAGTCCCACCAACCGTTGTGAATTAAATATGTATATCGTAAGAGCATGACTATCGATGAGACAGTATTTAAATACGGATTGTCCATGAAGACTAAAGTCTATCGTTATCTCTCATTTACAATTAAATTATGAGTTAAAAAAATAAAATTTACAAATATATTAAAACTAATAAAATAAATGAATATCCAAATTAAAGGAAAGTGGGGGTTCATAACTAATTTAATTATGTAAAACACTCATTCATCTCTAAAAATATTTATATTATGACTCAAAATCATCGAACCAAATCAATATGTCTCAAAATATATTATGATTAAAATAAATATTATAACATTTGTTGTAAACCAAAACGGTATAATCTCTTTCGTTTATAAAAGATTAATTAATAACCAAAGACTATTCAAAATCAATAAAGAACAAAAGTTTTTAGAAGAAAAATTAATAAATCAATTAAACCCAAAAGTATACTTTATTAATTAGAGAGAACCAAAATTCTTTATATAATATAATCAGCTTCTTCCTTAACCCCAACGAAGAGGGCTAGCTTTCAATTACAAAGGGATAAAAATAACTACAAAGAAAAAAAATAAAAATAAAAAAAATAATCCTAAACTAAACTACTAGCTCCAACTCCGGACTAAGAATGAACTCCTTTTTCCATCTGCTTCCACCACTATTTATATACACAAGTCTTCCGAATTTTTCCATAATATTCTCATTTAATTAGTATAATATAAAAATTATGTGATAAATGGAATATATATGGATTTCCAACTAATGACTTTATTTTCTTCATTATTTATGAGGTTGCCTCTTCTTACTTTCCATGGGTAGAAGATATTATATTAATCCTTTAATTCTTTTACACAAGGTAAATTAAATTTCCAAAGGTGAAAATTATTCTCATTATATGATGTCGACACCACCAGTGGGCCCCAAAAGATATCTTGTCATTTTGAGAATTAATTCTAATTCTAACCGCGCACCCTGGACATCTGAATTTCCATCCATTTTGCGGGCAAAATACTGTGTTTTAGTCTAATCGAGATTTATTTACTAAATTCTGCAAAAGTAAATAAGATCATCAAATATGTACAAAATAATGATAAGTGCATAATTTACATGTTTTGAGTATCATTTTCTTACACTTATTTGCTATATTTCATGTGAATTACTTTGTATTATTATCACTTTCGTATATTATATATTTTGTATGTTACATCTTTAAAATAAGTGAAAATTGAATGCTTTAAAGGAAAAATTATTAATGACCAGTGGAGCTCATTTAAATCCAGGATTTCTACCCACATGTTGAAGAGAATGAAGAGACAAAGCCAGCAGCGAAAGAATAAAGTCATTATGACTTTGTATGAGAAAGTTATAAGCAAAACAAGAACTAAGGGTGAAATGGTCATTTTAAGGGAACTACTATTGACACTTTGTCACGCGTTAAGGGGTTGCCAAAATTCAAATGTGGTTAAAGCCTCCGGCTAGAATTGCTCGGGGCTTGTTCTTCACCAAAAATTCGAACAGAGCAAATTAGGTCAAGATCGAGTATTGTGTCTGCCTTTTGGGTAACAGTTAATATGATGATTTAATGGGTTAAAACGGGCATCACGTGATTTAATGGCGTTGTTGGAAATGATGGGTCAGAAGCAAAGACGGATTTGAACTCGAAGGGATGGTCTCATGATCAAGTTTAATGGTGACAGTCGATGGTGACAAGGAAGGATTGCAGCAGAGATGATTGCTGCTATTAATGGTGCAGTTTATCGGACGTGACGATAATGAAGGTTTGTTGTGTCTGTAAAAGTAAGGAACTTGTGGTGGTGACGCTGTTGGAAGAGCTCGTGATGAGAAAGTCTGTGAGGATTTGTATCGAGCTTGTGATCATAGAGGAGTTTGCGTTGATGAAGATATTGTTCGCTGGTGGAGTTTCGATGGAAGTGGGTTATTGAGTTGTTGGTCGCTGATTGATTTGAGAAAAACAGAGGTGTTTGTTGTGACTGACAGTTGATGATCAAGATGCAGCTGGGTATTGATGGCAGTGAATGAAACTCGATGGATTTGTTGGTGATGGAGTGAGTCAACCTGTGTTGGAAGTGAAGAGATGAATTGTGCTTGATGGCAATCAATGGAATTAATGATAATAATGGCTGTTGCCATTCATCTCAAAGTCTGTGATGGTGCAATTGAACTTGTGAGAATCTGTGAAGATGGAGGTGCTGTTGTTGCGAGAGTTATGGAGCTGTACGTTATCATGGCTGTGATGGTTCGAGTCTGTTCTGAGTTTGTGAATAAATAAGAAACTGAGCTTACATTAAAGAAGGAAACCGAAAATGCCATATAACCAGCTGAATAACAGCAAAAAATAACAGCGTTTCTGATTTGGCCACTTATACGCCGGAAAGAGATTATTTCTGGCATTTCCACGCCACTATAAATTAATAATAATAATAATAATAATAATAATAATAATAATAATAATAATAATAATAATAATAATAATGGATAGAGGGGAGAGAAATACTGTCTGATATGGGGAAAAACTCGGCGAAGATACAAGGGAGAAATCTGAGAATCCAAGCCGGGAAATTTTCTTCATACTCAGGTATGATGGAATTCGCTTCATTTTTTTCTTCTTTTCCTTCCATTAAAACATTAGATTTAGGGGTTTCGATTGTATATACAGGGTTCTCTTTAGTTTTAGGTTTTAGGGTTTCTTTTGCTTTAGTCGTTGCTTGTGCAAATTACCACTTTGCGGCTCTTCTGAGACTTTGGGTTAGTTTCAATTTTGTCAATTTTATCACCTCCTACCCTGTAGAGCTCCCCCCTCTTGACATGCCTAGAACCAGGTTTACTGCCACATTTCAGAATTCAGTTGAAAGTGATGGGGGTGACTTATATCGGGAGGGCTTGTTCCATTACCCCTTTAGGGATTTCGATGGATGCACCAATGGGGTTGAGGGGAGGGGATTGAGCAGATCAGGATTTCTTAGGTACCTCCATGATAAGCATCTCCCTTCAGAGGAGGCCAAGGCCTTGTGAAGGGATAGGATTGGTTCTGATTTAGGCATATACAATGCTTGGGAAATGGTCTTGTGCAGCCTTCAGATGTGGCTCTGCACTCACTATATGCACATCTATTCTTGGAGAAGACCTTACAGGATGCATGAAGGCAGCTTCATCCCTAGGCTATACAATAGGTCTTCTGCTGACTTCTTAGTGTATGGCCTGGACAAGCCCTTGTAGCTTCCACAGAGCCAAGGGTTGTAGGAGAGTTGGAGGCACCAACAGGTTTGTCTGTGGACTTGCTCAACCATGCCTTCCAGGTGAACTGTACAACTGTTGCCAGCGTTCCCCCTCAATGCAGGCGCAGTTTCTCCAGAACTTTGAAGGCCACTCTAGATATGGTCATTGCCAGCCCTCAGGACCTGGATGTTTGGATATATCTTCTCTTCCTGCATGTCTGTACCTTGAGTCTGTATGCACCTAAGAGCTATATGGAGGAAAGGTCTGGGACTAGAAGGAGGCTCCAATCCAGCAGCATAACACAGGCCCTTTTCAAGTGGAATGACAGTGGCTGCCTCAACTTGGTGCATACCCTTCTTGATCAGCTAAAGCATCTCCAAAAGAGAAAATCCAACAAAAGGAGGACCTGTGGTTCAAACCTGGATGCTTGCAAGAAGAAGTTAAGTTATGGCCAGTATACAGCATCCATCAAGGTTTTATCCTCTAGTGGTGTGGCTTCCAACTCACAAGACACCCTCTTTGAGCTAAGGCAGAAACACCATAGTGCTTCTCCACCTGTTATCCCAGCTGACTCAGTGCAGGTTGAAGCTCTCATGGTGGACAAAAGTGCAATGCTTAGTGCCATCAAGGGTTTTCCCAAAGGTATTTCATGTGGGAGGGATCGCCTCAGGGCTCAACACCTTCTTGATGCTCTTTGTGGCCCTGCCTCAGCAGTGGCAGATGAGTTGCGCACCTCCATCACAACAGTGGTCAATCTTTGGCTGGAAGATAAGTGACCAGCAGTGTTGGGGAAGTACATAGCTAGTACTACCCTAAATCCCCTACTCAAACCTGGAGGGGGGCTCAGGCCAATAGCAGTTGGCACCATCTGGAGAAGGTTATGCTCCAAATTGGCTTCCTCGGCTGTTAGCAAGGAAATGACAGTTTATCTGGGGGATTTTCAGTTTGGGGTTGGAGTCCAATGTGGAGGGGAAGCCATCCTCCGTTCATCAAATAAACTCCTAGAGCTACAAGGTAACTCACTTACCAAGAGTATGCTCTTTATTGACTTCAGGAATGCATTTAATTTGGTTGACAAGTCATCCATGGTTCAAGAAGTCAGAGTCAGGTGCCCCAAAATTTCCAGGTGGGTGGAGTTTTGTTATGCTAAACCATCCAAGCTATACTTTAATGACTCCATCATCCAATCAGCACAAAGAGTCCAACAAGGTGACCCCCTGGAACCTTTACTCTTTGCTCTAACCTTCCATCGTCTTATCACTAAAATAGCCTTAGAGTGTAACCTAGACATGCAGGCCTGGTATCTTGATGATGGCACTATAGCTGGTGACACCTTGGAGGTGGCCAGGGCCCTTAATATCATCCAGTCTGAAGGTGGCAAGAGAGGATTGCTCCTCAACATCACTAAAACAGAGTTGTTTTGGCCTCAAATTGATCCCAGAAGCTTGGAGGAGGGGACTTTACCTGTTGACATTAGCATACCCTTGCAGGGGGTGAAGTTGTTAGGTGGTCCAGTATGTTTGGACATCAAATACTGCAGTGATTTTGTACAGAGCAGGGTTGAGAAGACTCTTCAGCTCATGGAGACCCTGAAGACCCTACAAGACCCGCAATGTGAGCTTCTCCTTCTCCGCAACTGTGCTGGAGTATCCAAGTTATACTTCACAATGAGGACCACTAAGCCTCAGGCCCTTCAGTCCCCTGCAACCCATTATAACCAGATTCTTCACCAGTTCCTTAGAAACTTGGTAACAGGTGATGGTGATGGGTTTGGGATTTTATAGAAGCTTCTTGCAACCTTACCCATGAAGGATGGTGGTCTTGGTGTCTACACCATGGAGGACACAAGACACTATTGCTACCTCGCTTCTTATGCTCAGACTCTTCAGCTGCAGAAATCCTCATAATTCATTAGGCAGCACAGACATCACTGTTTCCAGCAGGATTTATCCAGATTTACCCAAACCTGTGGCCTGACTTCCTCTTTCGACATCAAGACGGCTTCCGCAAGCCCAATGCACACTTTGGCAGCCCACTACTTCGGTGTTGTTAAGAAGAAAATTTCCACTAGGTTTACTATGTCTGTTCGAGATAGCATTTTGTGGCAAAGCACTCAGCTGGACTAGGCCCAAGACTTTCTCAAAGCGGTCCCCATATCTGGGCTAAACCAAACAATTGGGCCTCGACAGTTCCGGGCTGTATTGTGCTATAGGCTTGGTATTCCTCTGTTTGCAGAGAACAGTGTATGTTCTTGATGTGGCAGAGGCATGGATGTTTTTGGTGACCATGCATTACACTGCGCCAGTGAGGTGGGGCTTAAGTTCAGACATGATCTGGTCTGAGATGTGTTCGTTGACATGTGTTTTAGGGCCGGTGTGTCTGCGCGGAAAGAAGTTCCATTGGGCTTTTTGTCTGACGACGAGCATTCCTTACGGCCTGCGGATATCCTTGTATATAACTGGGAGAATGGTCGTGATGTTTGCTTCGATGTCACTGGAGTATCCCCTTTCACAGGTGGTGGGATAGTCGCTTTTTCGCCCGGTCAAGCCATCTCGAACGCTATTGCCCAGAAACGTACCAAATATCTGGACAAATGCGTGGCTCACGGATACGGCCTTAACGTATTGGTTTTTACTACCCTGGGCGAATTATGAAAGGACATGATAGTTTTTGTAAAGAGGTTGCAGAATTGTATAGCTAGTTTTGATTATAACCATAAAATCCGCAACTCTCTTTTCTTCAGACTAGGTATAGCTATACAAAAAGGAGTGGAGGTCCAGCTTGTGGCTAGGCTTCCTAGCGCTTTAGTGTAAATGCCTTTTCTATCTAATAAAATCACGTTTATAATAATAATAATAATAATAATAATAATAATAATAATAATAATAAGTAAATGAACAAACAAGAGTAAGTTTTTCCTCTTTCGTTCAAACTATTTGCAATCATCTAACATAGACAATTGTTTTTATTTAAACAGACAGATCAAAATGAGATAACCTAGATTAAAAAAGTTCTTCCCACAGTGGGATAAATCAAGTTTACCATCATGAACAAGCAAGAGTCTTCTTTCATATTATTATTTTTTTTCTCTTCTGCTGCAAAAATCTTTCACTTCCATCATTGTTTATGGTTGTCCGCCATTGATGGCAAACTACAGTTACTTATTCATCTTCATTGAGATAGAACTGTTTATGCCAAAAAATCCATTCGACTAAACAACCAATCAAATTCTTGGATATAATTTACATAACTAAGATCGAGTAATAAAGAAAAATCCTTTTATTCATTTCATAAAATCATTTATGAACAATACCATTCATCACCCAGGTTTTACAATTTTTGGGTTTATAATCCTTACACTTTTCAATTTAAATACAGAAATTCTTACATCATACTATTATATTCCTTAGATTCGTACCTAAAAATAATTTCTCTCTCTTTCTCTAATTCTCCTTCTATCTCTTTTTTTCCGTCCCCTTCTTTGTTGTTTGATCTCTTCTATTTATAGATCTATTTTCCTGGGTCGCTCTTTATGCAACGTGTCATTTTTTACTGCCTGGTCATCGTTCTGGATCAATTCTTCTTTGGGTCGATCCATCTTGTTTCGATGTATCTATCGTTCTTGTATTTTGTCTTTTACTTGGTGCGATCATATAGATGACAGATCACTCCTAATTACTTCTTGATTCGATGTTTTATATGTCCGACACGTGTTTCCTTATCTTCAAAGACTTCTGTGATCTCGATCATTAAAATAATAGAGTAATTATTACAATTCACTTTCTCGATCATAGAGTAATTATTACATTTTGCTTTCTCGATCATAAAATAATTATTACATTTTGCTTTCTCGATCATAAAATAATATAATAATAATAACTTTTTACTTTCCCGATCAGCTATCATTTAATGATGTTTGTTTTATTCGATGTTATTCAGCTTTCTCGATCTTATGTGTCATTCATGCAATTCATCGCTCAGATGTCAGGAAACGTCTCGTGTCTTTTTGAAATTTGAAATCTTTAACAGTGATCCTGTGTTTCTCGCCTTTTTTAATCTGGTTGCCTCTTAACTTGATCTTCTTTCACGTGTCATGCTTCTTTAATTTACTAACAATTTGCCCCCTTCTTCTCTTTTTTACAAAATCATCCAACGGTCGATCCGAGATTTTTTTATTTTTTGAAAAAGAGAAGGACTTACTGTTTTTAACTTTAACTTTTCAGTTTTTTTTCTGCACGTTATCCGATTTTTCCGCTAGCATTAACTGTCTGAGTATGCTACCGATTTTTTCGGCTCTGTATTTATTGCTTTTATATACATGATTATGTCAGTTACCCTTTTTCGATGAAATCAAATCTTTTTCGATTATTTCGTTTTCCCATCTTGTGGCGGTTACAATTCTTCTTCTTTAAATACTCTATGACTTTCTGTTGTCTTCTTTTAGTTATTGCACTTTGTCTTCCTTAAACCTTTCAAATTTTCCCCACTACTCAGGAGTTCTGTTCTCGTTCATTGGTTTCTTCTCTACTTCAATTTGACCACTGTTAACTTCTATTCTTCATGTAAGTAACTTTATTTTTCTTGATTCAAAATTTTCTTTTCATGACTGTTGGTCTATCGATGTAAAAAGATTTTCTTTTCTTCATACATTAATTTTTTCTTTCTTATGCTTCTTTTTACTCAGATCTTCATTATGTCTCCAAGAAAATCTGATGCTGCCAGCAATCAAGGTGAAAACAGGAGATCAAGTAGGTCTTGTGTTTCTAGAAATGCTGTTTCTCGTTGCGATTCATCCCTTGCTACTCCTACTTCTGCTGCACCTCGTACCATACGTGATTCTTCTCCTGATATTCCTAATGTTGCCCCCAAGAGTAAGCGGTCATTGTCATCTTATAGCTATCGATCTATGGATATTGAAGAATTTAAAAGAAAACATAATCTTCAAGGATTTAAGGTTTCTTTTGTCGATAGTGCTTCCGATATGATGACCTACAATTTGATGAGAAAATTTCAATATAACCATCATAGATTATTAATTTCTGTTGGTGCCTTGGAAGCTGGTCTTCATCTCCCTCTGTATGAAAAGAATAACCCTTTCCAGTTCACAGTTCTTGCTACTCGCAGCAGGGCTCCACATACTCAACTTCGATCTATCACACAGTATAATGGCAATTGGTGGCGAATTCTCGATGAATGCACCCTTCGCAGTGAGGGTCGTACCCGTCTTACCTGTTATGTTCCCGATCTTTCAGAACGTGTTCATTATACGCCTGAGAATTTCCAGAATACTTATGGTGATGGTATTACTGTTAAAAATTATGTTAAATGGAGTGTGAGTCCTGTTCGCAAATGCTCCCAAGGGTTTCCTCTACTTCGAGAAGTTGATGACCCCAGAATCAAGGTAGCTCCATATACCAATGCTGACTTTCCTTCGAACGAGAGAATTCGTCGAGAACATGATTATAGATGGTATCGCACCCCTATTCTGATCGAGGGACCTTGGGTATATGGTGACATTCCTACTAGTGAAATTCAGCATCTTCGCAATTGTTTCCCGAACTATTACCCCTGGAGATTGAACTTTGATGATTATAAATTTGACTTCAAGGTTCGAAATTCTTAATTGATATCATTCCTTTTAGATATAGTGTATCGATCTTTAATGTCTTCTTTAAATGTCTTTACTTTTTTGATTCCAGGTCGATCCTTCTTTGGACATCGGAATCCCCCTTCCTCCACCTGATCGCGGTATTCAAATCGTCGAGAATAAACAAATGATCGAACCCGCAGTTGAGGGTAAAGGAAAACGAAAATTAATTCTCACAGTAGAGAAGAAGCAGAAGAAGCCCAGAACTCTTGAACTCTCAACTGAGGTTGTAGGAGAGACGGCTTCAAGTTTAAATAAAGGAGAAGGAAGCTCGATTGTTGCTCTTCCATCGGATCAGTCTGATCCTATCGATGTTATTCCAGTTTCCTCGATGCCAGCAGAAATTGTGGTATCGGAACGATCCGATCCTATTGTTGCACCTCCTTCTGGTACTTCATCCAATTTTTATAACATCGTTTCTCCACTACCTTTGATTTCGTACTTGATTCCCCTGTACCTGATAATGGTGCATTGGAAACTTTTTCTGGTCTTCTTCAAGAAGAGGGAGATGATATTGTTATTGATGAAGATATTGTTGATGTAGTGAATGAAGTAACTCGTGTTAAAAAAGAGAATTCGTTGGAAAAGGATAATGCTGAAATAAATCCGATTGATGGCGTGGAGAATATGAATGTTGGAGCCGACACCTCTGTTGTTGAAGAAATAAATGTTATTGATCGTACTGAAGAAGAATCCTCTCTTCCTTCTAGTATGATCGCTCCTGGTGTTTCGATCCCTTCTGAAGTCGAAGGGACTACTGAAGTAATTCTAGAATCGATCGCGCCTTCTGATGATTTGGTTCGATCTACTTCTGTTGCTGTTGAGGTCGATACTACAATTCCAAGTGTCGACCCTTCTACTCTGAAGTCTGTTTCCAATCAAATCTCCCGTGAAGGTTTTAATTTAGTTGGTGGTGAAGAAGAAGCCTACAAATGGTTTCTTTCTCAGGGACTTTGGAATGTTTCAGCAGATCCTGAGAGTATCAAATCTGATTCTGACTTCATATCTCGATTCCGGAATTCACTTAGTGCGATTCCTTTGGATGAAACTCTGGATGCATGGTCTAAGAGTGATATTCTCGATCAGATATCTCCTGTGAAGCCTCCTCCTAATGAAATTTTGAATGTTTCCGATAGTTCGTTATATTCACTTCCACAACAAGCTTTAGCCCAACTTCAATATGGTAATGACTGTCTATTTAGCGGTTATAAATTTTATAAGGCTCGAGCTACCATGATGGGATTAATATTTAAGAAAGAATCAGGGGAGATGGAGGAAAAGAATGCTTCCTTACAACAAGCGAATGATGAATTGCAACAGCAAAATAATCTTCTTCAACAACAACTTCAACAACTTCAACATCAACATAATAATCAATATCAACAACAACAGGAACGTCTCCAAACTATTGAAGGTCATAATCAAGATCTTCAGAATCAAAATCAAGGTTTATTTTTCATTCCTTTTCAATTACTATTTTATTTACTTGATTTATATGAAACATTTAAATTTTATACTAGGTCCAGTGGAAAATATGGAGACCCTATTTAGGTTCGATCGTAGAATGGTACAATTGAATATTCATGCAAGGGAAATCTTCAAAGAGATGAATGTGGTTAGAGAAAAACTGACTCAATTGAACGATAGTTTTGATTTAGCCACTTGGAGGCGTAATAAAGCAGAATCAAAATATCGAGAAATTGTAAAATTGCTAACTCAGAAAGAAATAGAGTTTAAATCTGTCGTCAGAGGTACATTTTTGGTTTACCTGATTTTATAGTTTTTGATATCAAAAAATTTGTCTAATATTTTCCTGTATTTTCAGAATTGGAGAAAAAATTTAATGAAGCTAAGGATCGAGCAATACAAGTAGAAACTGAGCTTAATACAGCGAAAGATTCAGTGGAGAACATCACACAAGAGTTAAAGACTTCTGAGCATAATGTGTCGCTTAGCGCCCTAAAAATTCAGAGTTTACATGCTCAACTATCTATTGAACTTTCCAAAATTAATGCTCGTGAACAAGAGATTGACTCATTAGTTGCAGAACTAAATGAAGAGAAAAATCAAAGATCGCGTCTTAGTGCTCAAATAGAAACAAATCAGCAAAAGATCGAAGAGCTTCACAAAGAAATCAACTTTGGGCGTGATTTTGTTCAATGGGTCAGGCAGGATACTAAAGCGAAAATTGCAATCTCCTTCAATACTGCTTTAGATCGTGCACAATCCGATCCTTCAGTGCTTAGTAAGCGCGCTTCTGTGCCTGCAGTTCCTCCTCCACCATCTCGATCCGGTCTTCCCGATATCCGATTATGTCCTTTGTAATTTCATTTACTGTTAACTCCACTATCTTGTACTTTGTTTATATTTGATTGATTTTCTTTTGCATCCTTTTGATATGCCTTTAATGTTGTTTCATGCACAAGAAAATGTGATTAAGTAATTCTTTTGGCTATCATATAATTTTCCGAGTACCATAAATTGAAGTACTTTTTACCTCAAATCATGTTGTTCGAGATCCCACACATACGAAACAAACCCGGGCCAGGGGTAAGATACAGGGTTGGTCCCGAACTGTACTTTGAAAATTGATAAACCAATAATTAGGAACTCCTTCTTGATTAAGAATTTCATTGTTAGCGAAACTCTATAAGGATGTTTACCTTTTGACTTTGATTATGTCGTCAATCGCAACGATATCCAGAATGTGATGTTCCTGGAATAATTTTGAGCGCTCAAAGTATATGAAATTCCGGGATTAATGGAATTTTGATTATATTAATAATCATAACAATTTCCAAGATATGATGTTCCTGGATTCAAAGTATATGGTATTCCGGGATTAATGGAATTATAATATTCTCCAAGGTACGATGTTCCTGGAGTGATTAAATTATAAAAGAAATTACTGAATTAATTGTCTATGTACCTGCTTTTTGTGTTAACATTGCATTGTTATTTACGGATAGTAAAGCTTTAAATATTGTGCATTCCACGGGTGCTGTAAAATTTCTCCTTGCAAATTCTGAAGATAGTACGATCCTTGGCCTGCTGACGCTTGAATCACGTATGGACCATCCCATGTTGGTGCGAATTTTCCTGCACTCTTGTCCCTTCGGTATTCTGTTATTTGTCGGAGAACATATTGGCCTTGGACAAAATTTCGGGATTTTACACGCTTATGGTATTCTCGAGCTAATCCCCTTTGATAATTTTCCATCTTTTGGAGTGTCACCTCTCTTTTTTCTTCCAAGTCATCCAATTTTTGTAACATAAGATCTGAATTAAGGTTTTTCTCCCATGCTTCTGTTCTGGTTGTAGGCAAAATAACCTCTGTTGGTATTACAGCTTCTGTTCCATAAGTAAGAAGATAAGGTGATTCTCCAGTTGAAGTTTTTCTTGTGGTTCTATATGCCCATAACGTGTTATGTAATTGTTCGCACCACTTATTATAATATCCATCCAATGTTTTCTTCAGATTTGTTGCGATTGTTTTATTCGTGGATTCTGCTTGCCCATTGCTTTGTGGGTAAAAAGGTGTAGACTTATGTTTTTGAATATTATATGTTTCAAATAACATATCGATATTCTTCCCTTGGAATTGTTTTCCATTATCAGAGACTATCGCTGCTGGAATCCCAAACCTACAAATGATATTCTCAAATAGAAATGTAAAAACATCAGTGTCTCTGATTCGCGCTAATGCTTTTGCTTCTACCCACTTGGTGAAATAATCAGTGGCCACAATTAAGTATTTTCTTTTCTTTGTGCCTTCAGCTAATGGTCCGACTATATCAACTCCCCATTTTGCAAATGGCCATGGACTAAGTATTGAATTTAATTCCGTAGCTGGTGCTTTGATTTTCTTACCAAATCGTTGACATTCTTCGCACCTTCGAACCATTTCTTCCGAATCTTTCAACATGGAAATCCAATAATAACCCTGCATTTTAGCTTTAACGCTAGCGATCGTCTTCCACTATGGTTTCCTGCATCTCCATAATGTATTTCTTTGAGAATTCGTAATCCTTCTTTTTGTGATAAACATCGAAATAATGGTCCAAGAAAAGAATGTCGATAAAGAATTCCATATCTAAGTTGGTAACTGTTTGACTTAAGTTGAATTTTCCTTGCTTCTTTAGAATCTGTTGGTAACACTTTATTTTGTAAATATTGATGTATCGGGGCTCTCCAATCTGGCTCACTTGGTTGATCATTTTCTTGTTGCGATGTAGATGTGGCACTTTGTATGGCTGAGTCATCGATACCATCTTCCTCTATGTTATTTAATACTTGTGCTCTTATGGATGGCTCGTATATTCTCCCAATTTTTAGCGCTTTAGTATTTGGGTCATTTATCATGGACGAGATATACGCCAGTGCATCTGCATGTCGATTCTTTTCACGAGACATATGTCGAAAAATAATATTTGGAATACAAACTGTTAAACTTTGTACAAGATTTTTGTATCGTTCCAAGTCCTCATCGACCGTTTGATATTTTAACTCGATCTGTCTAATCACCAGCTGCGAGTCACTTGTGAGTCTTACATCACTTATTCCTAGTTCAATAATGAGTTTGAGAGCATGAACCACTGCTTCATATTCTACTATGTTATTTGTATGCTCTTCGAACTCAAGTCGAAATGAGTGTACCATACGTTCTCCCTTTGGTGCTGTAATCACGATACCTATTCCTGCTCCTTCTTTATTTCGCGACCCATCAACAAAAACCTCCCATCGTTGTGAACTATTTGAATCTAGAATATCTACTGGTTCTTCTTCTTCACACCCCGGAAGTCCTTGAATTTCATACTCTTCCTCGATTGGAAAATCTGCCAAAAAATCAGCTAGAATTTGGGATTTCTGCGCAGTTTGTATCTCATAAACAATGTTGTATTGTTCTAGCTGAGCGTTCCATTTTGCTATTCTTCCTACCTTCCCTGTATTCTTTAAAACTGATTCCAATGGTGCTTTGGTTAATATACGAACATAATGAGTAAGAAAATAAGTGCGTAACTTCTGAGTAGCAAATACTACTGACAAAATTAATTGTTCAATCTTGGTATAATTTCTTTCTACTGAATTCAGAGTCTTACTGATGTAATATATTGGTTTCTCAATCTTATCATTCGTTCGCACCATTACTCCACTAATTGCATTTTCTGTTGCCGCTATGTACAAAGTTAACATTTCTTCTGGTTCTGGTTTTTGTAATGCTGGCAACGTGGCAAGATGTAATTTTATACTTTGAAATGCTTGCTCACAACGATCGTTCCATTCAAATTTATTTTTCTTCTTAAGTACATCAAAAAAGGGTTTACATCGTTCTGATGATCTTGCAATAAATCTACTCAATGCAGCCAAACACCCATTTAACTTCTGTACACTTTTTATACTGTTTGGTGATGGCATATCTGTTATTGCTTGTATTTTTGCTGGATCAACTTGAATTCCATCTTTTGTAACCAGATATCCCAAAAATCGCCCTGATGTAACACCAAAAATACACTTCTCTAGTTTTATTTTCATCTTATACTTCCGTAGTGCACCAAAAATTTCAGCCAGGTTCCGTAAATGATCACCAGATAACTTACTTTTTACTAACATGTCATCCACATAAACTTCCAAAGTTTTTCCGATCCATGGTTTGAATATTGCATCCACGAGGCGTTGATATGTTGCTCCTGCATTCTGTAGTCCGAATGGCATTCTAGTGTAATAATACAATCATCGCGGAGTAAAGAACGATTTGTGTTCCTGATCTGCTTCTGCTAATGCTATCTGGTTATACCCAGATTGTCCATCCATAAATGATAACATCTCATGTCCTTCAACAGCATCTACTAACTGATCAATGTTTGGGAGTGGATAACTATCTTTTGGACATGCTTTATTTAGATTGGTAAAATCTATACAAATTCTTACTCCACCGTTCTTTTTCGGGACAATTACCATATTAGAAATCCATGTGGGGTATCGTACTTCTCGAATGAACCCTGCACCTAAAAGCTTTGTTAATTCTTTTTCCACTGGTTCATGATATTCTGGTGCGACCTTTCGTATCCGTTGGCGAAAAGGAATTGCATCAGGATGTATTTTTAACTCATGCTGGACGATGTTGGGGTCAATCCCCGGCATGTCTTCCATTTTCCAAGCGAACACATCTATATATTCACAAAGCAATTTAACTATCTGTTGTTCCAAATCTGTTTTTATTAATGTCCCAATTCGCACTTGCTTGGGGCATTCTGCAGTGCCAATATTTATGACTTTTGTTTCCTCTACTGGGATGAAGACTGGTTTTGGAATCCCAATTGGAGTTGGGGTTCCCTTTAATTGCTACATCGTCCCTTTTTGTTGCTGGTCTTCCATATTTTCTCGATTTTTGCTACTCTCTCCTTTTTCACTTTCTGTTTTATTTTTTGCATTTTTTTCTAAGTATTGGTTTATTTCTTCTTCTTTTGCTTTAATTCTTTGTTCTTTTTTCTTTTTATATTGTAAATGCTCCCGTTCCTCATTTATTCTTGTTTCTGCCATTATACAAAGCTTAGCATCTTCTTGATCACCCTTTATCTCCATCTCTCCTCGTGGTGTTGGAAATCGTAGATATTGATGATAAGTTGATATTACACCCTTTAATTGATGAACCCATCGCCTTCCAATTATAGCATTGTACGGGGAAGGTGCATCCACAACGCTAAATCTTGTCAGAATGTTGATTGGTCCGGCTGAAACTTCAAGATCAATGTCTCCTTTTGGTTTAGAAGATATTCCATTAAATCCATAAATGACGAATCGTGAAGTGATGAGTTGATCTTCTTTGAAACCCATTTTACAAAATGTATTGTAGAACATCACATTCAATGAACTTCCCCCATCCAAGAGTATTTTCTTGACATTCCAACCAGATATCAATAATGTTAACACAAGAGGGTCATTATGCATTTCAATTTCTTGGTTTACTTCTTGTGCATAAAATGTTAATGGATGTGCCGTCCAATCTTCCCATAATTCTACTTGCCTTCCTTGAACTCTAAAGGCCTCATGGTTCCGAATTCTCTTGCACAATTTCTTGTTGATTGCTACATTCAAATCTGTATCACACTTTTCCACACATGAGATCATATTAATAGTTTGTTTGTTATATGGAATATGTATTGCTTTGCCTTCATCATCTTTCTTTGTTGGTTCAATTTTTTGAATAAATTCCTTCAATTCTCCAGCATCAACCATTCTTTGTACCAATGCTATAAAATTTCTACAATTGTTTGTTGCATGCCCTTTATAACTGTGGTACTCACAATAGTCTTTTGAATGTTGCGTAAATTCCGGTTGATTTCCCTTTGTTATTGGCCATTGAAAGTCTGGTCGTTTCTTCAAGATGTTAAATAACCTGAAATATGAAACATTAAGCTTGGTAAAAGTTCTTTCTCGAAATTGTTGAGCAAAGTTTTTTCCATTCCCTTGTAGAGGATGTTTTAATTCTTTTGATTCAACTTTTGGAAGACATTTCCTTTTCTGTTCTGGTAATTCTTCAACTGAATTTGTTCTCCTTGTATTTCCTTGATTTTCAGAATTAATTCTCGATCCTTGCTCTTGTATATCTTGGAGTCTTGCACATGTTTCTATTATTTCTCTCAATTTGCCTTCAGTTTTTGGATTATTTCGATGGATTTCAACAAAGAGCTGACTCTTCCGATCTACAATCCCCCATTTATAATGGTTTATAGCTGTCATTGGGTCTAATTCACCTACTGCTTGACATATTGAATGTCATCTAGTTGTATATGATCGGATCGATTCTTCTGGCCATGACATTAAAGAATAAAGTCTGTCCTCCCCTGAATCAATTGGTCTGTTATACATGTATGCCTCTAAAAATTTCCTGACCAATTGTGCATAATTATTGATAGAATTTTCCGGTAATCTGTCGTACCACAATAATGCTGTTCCTGTTAAACTTGACGGAAAACATCTGCACATGATCGCTCCATGATCGTCCCATCGCGACATAACTCGGTTATAATACTTTAAGTGCGATGTTGGATCCTTGGTACCATCGTAACATTCGAACACTGGAATATTATATTCTCTTGGTAACGATACGCGCGTTAAATGTTGCGCTAACGGTGTTCGCTTTGCTTCTTTCAATACCTCTTCTATCCTTCCCCCCTCTTTATTTTTTAATCCTTTAATTTCCTCCTTCATTTGTTCCATCGCTTCCAAACATGTTTCCCATTGGGTTCGTTGAAAGTCATTCTCCTGTTGTCTTCTTACTCGAGATGTTGATCCTACTAACACTATTCTTTGATCTGGATTACGTTGTTCATTTCTTGTTATTTGTCTATTCGACATTGCCTCTTGATTTCGTATTCTGGTCACAGTTGGTCTTTGCTCTCGCTGAATTACATCTTTTAAAACTTGATTTTCGGTTGCTAGTAACTCAATTCGATGGTCGCTTGCTCTTTGTTCCTTTCTTATTTCCTTTATTTCTTCTAATAGGTCCTGTATTTGTCGTGTCTTTCTTTGAGAACTCTCATGATCTGAAGAGAAATTCTGAACCACTGTATTTGACATTAATTCTTGACTTGGGGTATGATTTCCCTCATTACTTTGTTGTTGTCCTGAGTCACTCCCTTCCTCTTGTCTATTTTCCAAGCCTTCATTACTATTTTGGTTCCCAGAATTTGCGTCTTGAGTCATATTTCTAGAATCTGTTGTTCCTTTAGTGTCTTTCGCCCCCTCGATTGCTTTCCTTCCTCGATATCTAAAAATATTTTCTAAAATTAGTCAAATGAACTCTTATTCACTAAATCATGAGAGATTCTAATTATTATTTTTAACTGTAAATTCTTCATATCACAAGTCTAACTTTTCTGTCTTCATGAAATTTTTTGTTTCATATTTTTATCTACTTTTTTCCTCATAAAACATTTTTCATGTTAATAAAGTATACTTATGTAAATAAACTTTACACTCATTTTTCGCATCCTGTAAAATTGAATTTCCCAATCTTTTTTAAATTCTTTCAAGCACATGCGCTCTTTTCTTACCAAAAATTTTTCTTTCCTGGATGATTTAGTTTCAACATTAAATCCCTTTTTCATTCATCAGGTAGGATAAATCCTTTAATCGTCCCTGTTTCTAGCGCCAAATTGTTTATGCCAAAAAATCCTTTCGACTAAACAACCAATCAAATTCTTGGATACAATTTACATAACTAATATCGAGTAATAAAGAAAAATCCTTTTATTCATTTCATAAAATCATTTATGAACAATACCATTCATCACCCAGGTTTTGCAATTTTTGGGTTTATAATCCTTACACTTTTCAATTTAAATACAGAAATTCTTACATCATACTATTATATTCCATAGATTCGTACCTAAAAATATTTTCTCTCTCTTTCTCTAATTCTCCTTCTATCTCTTTTTTTCCGTCCCCTTCTTTGTTGTTTGATCTCTTCTATTTATAGATCTATTTTCCTGGGTCGCTCTTTATGCAACGTGTCATTTTTTACTGCCTGGTCATCGTTCTGGATCAATTCTTCTTTGGGTCGATCCATCTTGTTTTGATGTATCTATCGTTCTTGTATTTTGTCTTTTACTTGGTGCGATCATATAGATGACAGATCACTCCTAATTACTTCTTGATTCGATGCTTTATATGTCCGACACGTGTTTCCTTATCTTCAAAGACTTCTATGATCTCGATCATTAAAATAATAGAGTAATTATTACAATTCACTTTCTCGATCATAGAGTAATTATTACATTTTGCTTTCTCGATCATAAAATAATTATTACATTTTTCTTTCTCGATCATAAAATAATATAATAATAATAACTTTTTACTTTCCCGATCAGCTATCATTTAATGCTGTTTGTTTTATTCGATGCTGTTCAGCTTTCTCGATCTTATGTGTCATTCATGCAATTCATCGCTCAGATGTCAGAAAACGTCTCGTGTCTTTTTGAAATTTGATATCTTTAACAGTGATCCTGTGTTTCTCGCCTTTTTTAATCTGGTTGCCTCTTAACTTGATCTTCTTTCACGTGTCATGCTTCTTTAATTTACTAACAAGAACTATCCATACAAACCAAAATAAAAATAAATAAAATAGCCTCTAATAAAAATAAAATCCCCGATCAGAATTTCTAAACCTGATTGTTCGTTTAATTTTGATCGTTTACACAATCATAATTTCTAAACCTGATTGTTCGTGTATTTTTGATCGGCCATATTAATTCTTAAGAATAACAAATCCATTAAAGGAATCTCAAGGATTATCCGTGAACAACCTTATGATATTATTGAACCTAGGGCCTTAAATTAATCTGGGATTTCAAATCTTGATTTTGCTGTGAAGAAAAAAAGAACGGAAAGAGAAGTATATTTCGGAAGAACCTAAACTCTAATTTTCATCTCAGCCGTCCAGTACTAGTTTACTTTAGTATTTTATTTTATTGGATGTGACGTGTTAAGAGCCAAAGATCCATCTCTGCGCCATATCATTGCCATGTCAGAATCGCGGTCAACAACTGTTATTCAGGTGTTTAAGTACTAAAATCGGAAGGAAACAGAGTTGGTTGAGATAATATAGATTAGTTTTGAAACTCAGAAGAAAAATAAATGTTCCATGGGTCATTGCCATCGAGTAAACCTGGGTGATGTGATTTTATATAGTGGTAAATAAAGTGTTCGATTCTCGAACTTGTGAAGGTAATGATTTTAGAAAATATTGGATGTAATCTAAACTAATAAAAATCAGGAAAATAAACTAGAGATGATTTTTAGAAAATATGGAGAAAACTAGGAATCAGGATTCAGTTATTTCTAACAATTTATGTGATTAATCATGTAATTCTTTTTAACAATTTAATTCAAGTTTGCCAAAAATATGTTTTCTAGAAGAATAATTGTAAATCCTAAGCATGGGTCATCAAGAGTAATTAACTAAGCATGACCCATCAAAAGAGAACACAACTATTTAATAAAGACCATTTTTTTTCTAATTTAAATCCATGCAAATAATAATAAAAGAATTATAAATAATTAATTAAAAATAGACTTACCACATAAAATTGAAAGAAAAACCTCCTCCATCATCCCAGTAATGGTGATTAGCTCATTGTAGAGAAAATATGCTCAAAACAATCTTTCATTGCTCAAAAAGTGTTTACAATGGCTTAATAGAAGTAACACAGCCGATTTGATACGCTTATAAGCGTTACAGTGGAGGGTTCAGCGTGTTACAGGAGGAAGAAAAGGAAACAGGGAAAAAGAACGGACCGATAGTGCTGTAAAGAACGCTGCCGAAGCTGCTGCCTATACGACAGTATCAGCGACAGTTTGATGATGCCGTTTTCTGCACTTCGTCTTCTTCTCCACGAACAGAGTTCTTCTTCCTGAATTTTTTACGGTGATCCAAACTTCCTTTTTTTCTTGGCTTATCTTGCTATTTATAGATGAAACAAACCCTAGGGAGAGTTCTAATTCGATTAGAACTCTCAAAACTTATCCAAACAACTTATAAATCCGAGATGAACTCAAACAGCATCGGATTGGCTTTTCCGATTTGTTTCCACGATTTCCGGCCAATATTTAGCTCTTAGATGTGCTGTTTTGCCGTGTATGAGATGTTTGAATCATTCTAGTATCTCTTAGAGGCTTCTTTGTTCGATCAAACTCTTTAAAATCTTCACAGCAGAATTTGGTTACGTAACCATCATTCTTCCCGCCAAATTCGAATTTTTAAACCAAAAAGGGGTTGCCCCAATCCAATATGCGGGTGCCTTAATCCATTTTCCCGGGTGCCTTTATCACTTTTTGAGCCAATTTTTCCACAAATCTTTATTCTTCTAATGTACCTACAAAAGCATAAAAACACGTAATATTTGCAAAATCGAATACTAACTTAATAGAAACTAAGGTGCAATTTAGACACTAAAATGTGTCTATCACTGGGAAAAAAACCAAAAAGTCAGAAAGAATTTAAGTTTTCGATGGCTTAGCCGTTAAGAAACTGGGTGAAGAAATCATCAAGGAAAAAATAAGTGTTTGCATTTAAATTTGATTTTGGTTGGCCTTTGCGACTTTGCATACCTTTGCGTGACCCATTGGCTTAGCAATGCTTAATTAGGAAATGTGAAATCTACCGTCAGGTCCATTTTCTTTATTTTTTTCCCCTTCAAATCCACCGACGAAAAACTTCATACGCGCGTTTATTTTTTATAATAGAATTTCTCACAAACCCATAACTTATAAAATTATATTCTCGTCTTTTTCTTCTTTTTCACGCGTAGACTTTCTTTTTTCTTCTTCAATTCCTTTTCTTCTTCTTCCCAACGGATGTCTATTCTCATGGAAATTAACGGCAAACTTTGGTTTCATGAGTTAATTCTCTCAAGGTTTTTATGTCTCATATCATAGTTTCTCTGTGATTTGATTTTATTTTATTTTCGTTTTTAGCTTTTTAGATCTGTAAACTTTTTTCGTTCCAAAGAACTTGCCGGAAGCCTAATTTTTTTAGAGTTTTTTATTTCTTTTACAATTTTAATCATGTTAGATGTGAGTAATCTTCTTGATTCTCCTTCTTTACAAATTACTAAATGCCCTAATTTCTTACCAATTTCTTCTACTCACAACTGTAATTCTTCTATACATATCGGATTCTCTTTACCTTGTTGAATCAAAAACTGTTTAATTAAGAGAAGAATATCAATTCGTGATTTCATCATGTTTAATGGTGGAAATTTGTAGTAATTAGCTTTGGTTAGTATTATTATGTGCTACATATTATGATATTCATACCATTTGGTCTGACTTGCATTAGACCTTAGATGTTTGAACACATCTTACTTATTGTAAATTGTTCATCTGTAAAATATTGGACAACTACTGCAAGTGAGTTTTATTGAGATCACATGGTAGTACTTTAAGAGTAAGTTTACGTCTCATAACAGAGTCATAAGATTTTGAAAAGTCTGGAAGTATAAAGGTTGTGACCATGCTCATCAATATGACACTTTTTTTATAACTGATACCATACGTAACATTAGAAGTGATGTGCAACGAATGTTATTTGATGTATTAGATTAAATGGAATTGTTGTTTTTTACGGGCATTTAATTTGACTTTTAAAGACAATGCTAGGAGCTACTTAAATTTTCTTTTGTGTTTACTGTAAAATTTGCTTCTTTTTTGATATGTATGTGCTTGATTCTTCTTCTTTTTTCTTTTTAGCACTGTTATCAACCAAAAAATGGTTGCATAACCTGTTATGCAGCTATAAAAATACTTGCATAACCTGTTATGCAGTCGAGAAAATGGATGCATAATCTGTTATGCAGCTACAAAAAAGGTTGCATAATCTGTTATGTAGTCAAGAAAATGGCAGCATATTACATTATACATCCATTTTGTTGTTAGCATTGTTATCAACCAAAAAATGGCTTCATAATCTGTTACGCAGCTATAAAAATGCTCGCATAACCTGTTATACAGTCAAGAAAATGGATGCATAATATGTTATGTAGATACAAAAAAGGGCATAATCTGTTATGCAATCGAGAAAATGACACATATTGCATTATGCATCCATTTTTTTGCTAGCACTATTATCGATCAAAAAATGACTTTATAATCTGTTATTCAGCTACAAAAATGACTGCATAATATTGTATTGTGCATCCTTTCTTTCGTTGGAATGTTATTTTCGAGACATATACACCGTTATAATCAGTGGTCGCATAACCAAATTGGTGGATGCATGAGTCAAAATATGGTTGCACAATGTGTTATGCACCATTTGTGGTGGTTGCGTAATTCGTTATGCATCCTTTTTTTTGTTAGAATGAATTTTTTTCAGGCATATACATCGTTTTAGTGGTTGCAAAGGCAAATTAGTGGATGCATAAACCAAAACATAGATGCATGATGTGTTATGCATCCTTTGTGGTGGTTGCATAATGTGTTATACATCTTTTGTGGTGGCTACATAATGGCTATGTATCCAATTTTTAAAATTTGTGCCTAAAAGGATAAACAACTCCGTTTTTTCGTAAAAAAAATCTATATTTGGTATTGTTGTTTGCACTCGTTGTGTAGATCTCTTTAAAAGATTTCCAACGAGATAAAATTTGTAAAATTCCAAGGCACGAATTTTTAGATATGTTATATTCTAGTTTGGTTACAAATTATACCCCTGAAAAAATATGATGCATAACGAGTTATTCATATATTTTTCATAATTTCAAATAATGGGTGTCACAGAAACTGAAAAATATTTTGAGCCTGACAATAAGAATAATATTTTTTTTGGGCCTGAGCCTAAAATCCCCTTAGGGAATTTGGTTCACGTTTTGCTATTTTGGCAAGTCTCTTTCACCTATTTCGACCGGGATTCGAGCACGAACATTCTATTTTGGGGACACTTATTTAAGGGACAATTCATTTCTTTTTAATATATCTTTATCACAATTTTTACACACAAGAAGAGAAAATGAGGAGTTTTAGAGTTGGAGACTTTTCTACAACCTAGGGTTTGCGTTTATTTTCCTCTTTATTATTTTTCATGGGTTTTAAGAAATCCATTATGAGCTAATTTTATTCTCATTGGTTATAGAGATATAGTCCGAAGTCTAGAACATGATTATTAATTAAAGCATTCATTCTTAGTATTCATATTTTCTTTAATATTGCTTATGTTCTACTAATTATAACGCCATGTATGATTGATTTATTGCTTGTTGAAGTTATAAATTAAATAATCATAAATTCATATCTATAGCTAAACTATGGTTTGAGATCCGGAATAGTCGAAAGACCCTTGTTACAAATAGCATAGCATAATTTCTAACGACGGGATGTTGCCATGAGATTATGTGTAGAAGCGTGACCTAGATTAAATCTGAGTGGCACTTGCGTCGGATTGCTTAGAATAACCTCAAATCATAAATACCATTGCTTTCATTGGGTTAAACTTGAGTGGCTCGTACGCCAAGTTATCTAGTGAAAAGAAATCAAAGAGTCGATCTTGCTCCTTTGATGATAAAAGGAGTTTTGCCGGAGTAGACTAACGATAGGATGCTTTAGGGTTATTGATATTGAAAAAGTTGAATATTGAGTCTGATTTAGTTGATAACATGTTTGATGACGGAAGATGAACTCTCTAACCAGTACTCTCATTATATTGTTTACAACTTAAATTGTCTTCTTGCTATTAATTTAATGTGAAGTTATTTGCAACAACAATCAAAACCCTCTGTTTATATAAGTAATCAAAATAACTTGACAACCCATATCTCCATGTGGAACGAACTTGTCTTATTATTATACTCTTATTTATAATTTTGAAGTGAAAAGACTTGAAATAATTTTGCTTGACTGGCAACCGACCAAATAAAGAACTAGATAAATATAAATTAAGATATAATTATTTCATGTTTGCAGACTCATCACCAACCAAAGGGTGACATATGTCTTAAAAAACACTTATCAAATTTAACATTGTTATCTTGCGAAACAGAGTAGTTACATAGAGAAGTATCACAATTGATTTTTTTTTTGTCTTGTATATCCGATGAGTTTGATTTTGAATAACATGCAATAGAAAAAAAAAGTCTGAAAGAATATCGCTTAAGCTTCACAATCTCCACCATCTTTTGATAATCAAAGAAAATAAAAAAAATTACAAACTTTTTTTTTTGTATCTTCACATTGATTTGTCTAACTTAAAAATTTTAATTCTTAAAAAATATTCAATTCCCATACATGACCGAATGTTAGTCCTCGTTTTTGCTTCAAAAGTGGGAAACTATCGTCAAGTCATATCTAAATATTTTTACTCTGTACTTTGATGTAAATCTATGTCTTTTCAATTTTGGGAAAATTAGAGATATTGATTATTCAAAAAAAATAAATCCGGTAGGATTTGCAATCCATTCAATAATTAAGAATTTAAGAGATTAAACGAATACATGTTTATAAACCAAAAAATTAGAAAGTCGATGAACAAAAAACTATATTTGACTTCATTTTTTTCATTCTCAAATATAACATCATTACCTAGGTTATTCTATATTTAAAAAATAAAAAATTATACTTGATATCACTTTTTCATTCTCAAATATAACGACGTTATCTAGGTTATTCTCAATGTAGACAATTTCGGCCGTTATGGCCGAGATATCGCTGCTTTTCAAGGTATCGGAAGAATACCTTGACGATATCCGAGATTTCGCTGACCGAGATTTGACTGAGATAATCGGTCGAATCGCCCGTATCTCAGCCGTGACGAGTCGTCTGTATCTAGGATAAAACGGATATTTACTATTATAATCTAACGGTCCCTAATCTCTTGACGAATTCAACGGTCCATCTTTATTTTTATCTCTCGAATCCAACGGAAGAAACCTAATCTTCCTTACCCTCTCTGCGTCAATGAATCAACATCATTTACCAGAACCTGAAATTGGAATACCAAAAGTGGGCATTCCAATTTCATTCTCTTGATCTTTCAATTTCAAATCTTCTACAATATGTAACATTGAAATACGATCATGAAGAATTTCAATATTAGCAGGAGAATCAATAATCAAAATATCAAGGTTTTGTAATGTATATTCTTCTAACTGTTGAATACAATTCTCAGTAGATAATTTCTGTAAAATACAATCAAACGGACCTTGTTCTATCAATGGCTTATCAGTATCTATCTTAATAAGATCAACACCTCTTTATTTTGATTCATTGACCAATGAATCTTGGATAAAATTCTTCTTGTTTGGTGTGAATGCATAACCTATCTGAAAACGATTTGCCATTCTTTCTTTTTTTTTACCTTGATCAAGATTCCAAAATCAGAAAATAGCCAAAACCCAAATTTTAAAATCTAGATTGAAGATGAATTTGAAAGGTAAATGAAGATGAAATTGAAACGTAACTGAAACTTAGGGTTATAAGTAAAATTAGGGTTTCTAACGGATTGTTGCTGCTGTTGTTGCTCTTAGAGATGGAAATATTCAGAGTTTCGGTATCAACTTTATACAGCATCGATTCCGCTAAAGACTCAAGCTATCAACAACAGTTCAAACGTTGAAGACGCCTCTCGGACTGACTACTGGGTGAAAAAAACGTGAAAATCTAAGATTTGTGATAATAGTCGGCTTCTAGATATGTGGCTGCCCACCGTCTAACTGTAACACGTGGTGGCTAATATGGCATGCAATTAGTGATTGCTAGTTGCTGCCATGAAGATGCATCCTTTCATTGCGAGCCAGAGAAGATGCTGAAACAATGTTGATACGTTGCTGAAACAATTAGTGATTGTTGTTGTTGTTCTAACAATTAGCCTTAGAGACAAATATTTAGTAGAGAATTAAACTTTTCTTATAGAAATGCTGAACAATGTCTTGGTATTGATGAGAATTATGGAGTTACTCTATATGATGACATCTATAATGATTCTCTTGATATTGATTATGAATAGAATTAGAGTTGTATTATGCTTGTTGTTTAATCTGGATTCTTAGAACTTTGAAAACGGTGTTTATTTTTGTTTTGGAACTTTGAACTTAAAGTATGATTTTTTTTTTAATTGATTATCTATTTTCCTTTCTTAAAATTTTTGTTTATGTATTATATTTGTAATAGCTTTAACATTACATGTATATAAAATTTGGATATAATATTTGGAAGTTAGTCCGAGATTTCGCCGATAATCTCCCCGAGATATCGTTATCAAGGTGTCAAGGTCCCTGCCGCAACGAGACCGAGATCCGAGACTGACTACATTGGTTATTTTATGCTTGACAGGTGTTGTGTTACGATTTGTATGACAGGAAGAGAGATGGTACATAAAGACATGTGATCCGAAGCCTATAAGCAATTACTGCATTAATGATACATATAGTACTGACCCACTACTAGCAATTTAAAAGTACACGATTGAGAACGGGTCATTAAAACTTACCAACTACTTTCTCTCATCTTGACTCGGAGTTAACTCGGTCGCTTTCCTCCATTAATGACTACCAACTAATCTGATCTGCATGTATTAATTTGTTTTTGAGAATGATTTCTCAACATTAATTTAACCATAATCGGTATCTTTTTCTAGTTTTTCTTTAATTTTTGGTGTCAGTTTTTGAACTTACTCTTTTATCCTTGTATGTTTTGAACCATGTCTAGCAGGTATTGCTATGTTGTTTTGGTCTTTGTCTCTACATTAAAGGTTCCCTCTGTTTAAAGGTTTAAGTCCCCAAAGTTTATGTCATGGTTGTAAGATTCTGCTCTCTAATCAAAAGAAAAGATGATAAATTAAAATAAATCCGTTTTCTTTTTTAAACTTTCAAGATCATCAAGAGAATCGAGAACAGTGTGATCATCGAATATGGGATTCAATAAGCTTTTCTTTCAATTTAAAGAGAAGTGGCAAAGATTCAATTTCCCCCCAACACGTTGCAGACTAAATTCATGCATACCCCCTATAAATAGCACAATCAGAATCTCAATTCTTCATCTCATCATTACTGTTTTCTTTCTTACTTCAATTTTCACTCTCTCAATGGCTAGAAAATCCAAATGTGGTGTTTCTGACCTAATCAATAAAATTAAGGAAACAATTATTTGAGAGGATGAACAAATCATAAGAGTTATTCGATACCCACACATCAGCCTCAACAAGGGAATTAAGAAATGGGAAAAAAGTTTGATGTGGAAAGATTTCAATGAACATAGCATGAAAGTGGAAAAAGAAGAACTTAAAGATACTGTGGCTTGGGGTCATGGGCATTTTCAAATTAGAGGTCATGAAAAGAACATGTTCATTTTCAGATTCTATGAATGGGAAAAGTATAATGAGGTTTTGCAAATATGGTCTTTGGTGCTTAGATGGTTACCTTATCATCCCCAGAGAATGGAATCCTTCAATGATTCCAGAAGAAATGGAATTTTATACCCCAACAATTCTGGGTAGACATCAAAAAGCTCCCTCCAGAATTTCTCAATATTGAACTGGAAAATCAGATTGCAAAAATATTGGGCAACCTGATCAAGTTTGATCCAGAAGATGACAACCACATAGACACTAATATTGTAAGCGTTCTTATTGAATTTAAGGTAACTAATCCAATGCTAAGAGGTATAATGGCAGAAAATGAAGCAAAATGCACTCAATAGATTCCACTTGGAAACAACCTAGGAAACTTTGTCCAGCCTGTTTAATCATTGATCATGATGGATCTGAATGTGAAGAGAAAGCAAACCATGTCCAAACTATTGCAGGATACATTTTTAAATTTGAGGAGGATTATGGGGATTTGATTGATCCGAGAACAAATAATTCATCTTATGCTCAAGGAAAAAAAAATCCTTATATCCCCAAAAAGGAACAAAGAAAAAAAGAGGATGGAAAAAAAGGTGTTTGTTATTCCAACAAATGGGTATCATGTGTCAAAAATTTATACTTCTTCAATGGGTGAATAGGGTGAAAGTTCAAATGACAGAAGAAGCAAGAGAACAAGAGACTTATCCAGAACTAGCAGCATCAATAGCCTTCAAATAGACCAGATTGTTGAGATGGAATAACAGCAACACATGAATCAATATCAATAAATGAATCAAATGACACAAATGGAGATGAGAAACAACAATATCTAAATAGGATACTGGGACATTCAAGCAATTCAATACTATGAGGGAATTCAAAATGCATATAAGGAAGACCAGGTTTTAAACTATTACCTAAATCTTAAGTTTTATGTTCTTTCTGTTTTTACTTTTAAATTATTATTAAAAACTCATCAAGTTTTCATCCCCTTGCATAATAGTAACACAGTTTTGCATAACAACATGAAAATTTTAGCCCGGAATGTTCAAGGTCTAGGTAAAAGCATACTAGATCCCATTTAAGAGATTGCATTCAAAACTATAATCCTGATATATTTTTTCTCTCTGAAACAAAACAGCAAGATAAATCTGCCTATCAAAGGCTAAACTCTATGAATTATCCAAATATCTGGTGTTATAACACAAAAATTTGAGCATGAGTCTTAACATCCCTATGGAAAGAAGGTTTCCAAATTGAATTCATGCATTATACTAACTTTATGGCTAATTTCATAGTTCATGTGGGTCCTCAAAATGCATAATGGGTTCTAACTTGTTTATACATCTCTTGTGATAATGAAGAAGGAAAACAATAGTGGGAGATGATAAATGAAATGAGAACTAGACAATATGAACTTACCATGGGTCATAATTGGAGATCTAAATGTAACCTTATATAGCCATGAAAAACAATCTTTCTCGACCCATTCTACTTCTAAACCATCAATCATAAATCAAACAATATCCATATTTGCCTCCAAGAAATTCCATTCAATGGTAATCCTTTTAATTGGAACAATCATAGACAATCACATCAGTTTGTCAAAACTAGATTAGATAGAGTTCTCTCTACTACACAATGGCTTTATTTGTTTCCAAATGCAATAATAAATAACCTTATTCTTATTACTTCATATCATTCCTCAATCATTTTTAATACCAAGCCTAACTTATCAAGTCATTAGAAACTTTCAGAGTCTGTGAAACCTGGACAAACCATAAAACTTTTAAGCCTATGGTGGAAGCAGAGTGAAGAAAAAATCAAAGTGGTTCAGCATCTTATAGACTCACAAGGAAATTGGCAGAAACAAAGAAAATGGTATGAGAAAATGGAAAAAGGAGAATTTGGGCAATATTGACACTAAAATCAAAGATGTACAAGAACAAATCAACTAAGCCCAAAATAACCCAAGAGAAAAGCAAGATGAAGTAAATTTTCTGCAAAAAGAGTTCCACATGTGTTATGAAGTGAAACAAAATGTACTGTAAAAACAATCTATAGAACAAATTCTCAAGAATTAGGACATAAACACTAAGTATTTTCACACCAAACAAAATTATAGAAGAAGAAAGAATCAGATAGACACAATTAAAGATGACAAAGGAGACTGGCATAACACAATAAAGAAAATTGAAAAAGTCCTGATGGAGCATTTCAGCATGATAACAACCACTACTAATCCAAATCCAGATGAAGACATTCTCAATCTAATAAGTCCTTGTATTTCTGATGAAGACAATAAAGATCTCACAAGAATCCCAAATAAAAAAGAGGTCAATGGGGTGGTTTTTCAAATAAATTATTGGGTTTCTCCAGGACCAGATCACTTCCAGGCTAGATTATATCAAAAGTGTTGGGATATAGTTGAGCAAGAAATTGTACCTATGGCCCAATATTTTTTTTAGAATATGCAATTTATTGAAGGAAACGAACAAGACATATCAAGTTCTTATCCCAAAGAAGCTATTTGTGGAATCTACAACTGATTATAGGCCTATAAGCCTATGTAATATAAGATATAAGATTATTTCAAAACTTCTAACTAACAAATTAAAGAAGATGCTGGGAACAATTGTCTCTCCATGACAAGCTGCCTATGTTCCAGGAAGAAATATTTTGGATAATACCATTATTGTTCATAAAGTTATTGGTCATATGAAGAAAACTAAATCTACACAAGGAATGGTTGCTATAAAAGTGGATATGTTAAAAGCTTTTGACATAATGGAATGGATTTTTCTTCTCAACATACTTCAAAAATTTGGATTCAACTCTAAGTGGTGTAAACTCATTCACCAATGTATTAGAACCCCATCTATATCAATTATTCTCAATGGTTCTCCAACAAAGTCTTTTCAACCTACCAGAGGTCTGAGACAAGGTGATGCTCTATCACCATGTCTATTTATTTTGTGCATGGAAGGTTTTAGCAGAATGTTGATGGTTGCAGCAAATGAAAATTTGATCTTTCCATTAATATTACAGCTCAATGCCCAAAGATTTCTCATTTGTTTTTTTGTAGATGATTGCATATTATTTTCAAATGCAAAAGGAAAATCTATTCAAAACATCATAAACAAATTCAGCAATGCTTCAGGACAAATGATGAACTCAAGCAAATCAAGTATACATTTTAGCAAGAACCTAAGTGAAGAAGCAAAGCAAGATATTTCTTCTATGCTCCAGATGAAAACAATGACTCTTTCAGAAAAGTATTTGGGAATCAATCTTTTCATTGGAATAAATAAGGATATATGCTTTAAAGACACTATCAACAAAATGAGCAACAAACTTCAAGCTTGGCAAAGGAGGATAATCAATCAAGCTGGAAGATCCACTCAAATCCAAGATGCTCTAAACACTATGTTTCAATATCAAATAGGGTGTATGCAAATGACCAAGAAAACTAGTAAGAAAGTTGATGATCTGCAAAGAAATTATTGGTAGAATAATAAGAGACCAAAAAGATTCTGCACCAAAGCTTTGGAAAGAATTATGCAAACCAAAAAGAGATGGATGACTGGGTTTCAAAAATACAAAGGTGTTTAATGAAGCTGTACTTACAATAATTGCACGAAGGATGGTAAATGATAAAGAAGCTATGTGGGTCAAGGTTCTGAAATGCCAATATTTTATAAATAAAGATCCCATACAAGATAAGATTAAAAAGAATGGCACTTGGGTTTGGAGAAGCATATATACAGGGTTACAATGGGTCAAGAAATTCTACATATGGGAGATTGGAAATGGAGAGGAAATCAAAGTGGAAGGTAGTAAATGGTTTGGCAGCAATCAAGACAGAACAAACGACATCAATAATAATTTAACTAGTGATCCTAATATACAACAGATGAGAGTTTCAAATCTCATTAATGTTGAAGACAAAACCTGGAATCAAGATAAGTTAAATCAAATCTTCTCATCTCAACAAGTTGAAAAAAATAAAGGATATTAGAATACCAGAAAAAGGAAAAGATAGCTAAGATGGTCTCTTACTAGATGTGGATAATTCACTGTTTATTCCACATATAGAGCTATTCTGACAAAGAAGCCATAAATAGCCATAATAAGGGTCAATATTAGTTGTGGCTGCTGATATGGCATATGAAGATTCCATATAAATGTCAAATTTTCTTATGGAAAATTACTCATAACATCCTCCATGTGGCAGAAAGAATCAAGTACATAGCAAAGATTCAAGATCCAAGCTTTCCTTTATGCAACCAGCAAAAAGAAACAACATATCATCTCCTGCTATCTTGTCCCTTTGCCAATGCAATTTGGTTTGCTATCTCTAACACTATTTTTCAAAATGCTATATCTTTTAATAACCTGCAAGATTGGATGCTCTCTTGGAGCAACAAGGATAATCTAATCTCTAATCTAACACCCATCTTTTAAACATAGTAGCCATAACCATGTGGCATATCTGGAAGGATAGGTGCATTAAAGTGTTTGAGCAGAAAAATCAAAACCCAAATGTTATAGTTCAACAAATTATTAGATAATGTCAAGACAACAATATTAACACTAAAGAAGATAAGAATAGTAGCATAACTCATGCATATGAAAAGGCACATAAATGTTGGTATGCACCTCCTAGTTTGTGGCTTAAGATAAACATTGATGCTGCTATTCTTCCCGATACTAACTTAGTTGGTATGACTATGATTGTTCGAAACTCCTCGGGTGGATTTGTGGAGGTCATGGCTTACTCAATAAAAGCAAGAGATAGTGATCAAGCTGAAGCTTTGGGTCTTCTTGAAGCTATAAATTGGATCAAACAAGGTAACAAATCCAATATCATTATTGAAGGAGACAACAAGAATGTTATGAAAGGAATCAAGAACCAGAGTAAGTCATATGGGAAGATCAATCTATTATCGAAGATTGCAGGTCTTTAATAACTAATCTTATGCATGTTTTTATTTGTTTTAGTCCCAAATCTAGCAACAAAACAACAGATGTGTTTGCTAAGTTTGCTAGAATAAACTAGATGATCGTGTGCGGTGGGGAGGCCGACCGAAGATAGTAACTTTTTAGTTCTTCAAGTGAGCCATTTACACTCAGCAGAAAATGATAAGGAGCAACATGAGTCCAACACGACCAAAATTTACTAATATTATTAGTGAAAAATCACTGCATAAGTGATTGATGTCCACCATTCACAGAAATTAGAAACCTAGTGAAATTATCAAGCTCCCCATATGCATGAGCCAGACTGATGTGATTTAATTTGAGTATGCAGTCAAGCCTACAAACTTGGGATACATCAGAACCAAGCAGTATAGCTAGTGTAGGACCATAAGTGGGGTTTTAAACTGGATCAAACAAAAAGAAAAAAAAGAAAAAAGCTTACCCATGTGACAAGACTCTGTTGCCCACGAGGCATCGTATGATCCACGGGTTTCCTGCCAGTAAGAAGATCCAAGAAAACAGCACCGAAACTATATACATCACTCTTTTGTGTCAATTGACCTGTCATAGCGTACCTGTATCAGGTTATACGTGCAGTGTCATTGACTAGGACAAACATATATCAACAAACACGGTTTAGAGTGTAAATGTAAATACTGGTACACATATTGATTGGGTTCTTCGATTGTTACATATTCACAAATTTCTATTTTCTTACCAGTGATTTCTTAACTTCTTATATTTCTCAGCAAAACACTATAAATAGAACATATCAAAATAAAAAATACTGCATTACGAACTTGCACTTGGTGTGATGTTCTTAATGTCAGTTGCAGTAGGATATGATTAGACGCAACCATATAAGAAACACAAATGAAGTTGGCCCTGAGTAGTCATTTTCCTATTCTGCACAAAGTTTCTAACACATGAAAAAAACCCTTAAATAAGAACCTAACGAGTTTGCACTATTCTAATAAGGTTAAAAACGATATATTCTAAAAGAAATAAATAAAATATCTGGGACGTTGGTAGTGATGCTACAAAAGAAAATAAACCAGCCAGTTATATAGAAATTAAACTATCAAAGAATATAGGTTGCATCTTTAAAAGTCATAATAAGTATTGTACTAAACATCTATCTAAGCACGAGATATCATATGGAATACCAACTTGACTGGCGATAAAAAAAGACTGTTTCAGAAGAATTACTCTGGAGCATGGTAACCAAATGTTCTCAACAAACGGGTAGAATGCAGACGAGCTGCCATGTCAGGAGCCTGATTTGAAAGGTTAAAGTCTGCAGTTTTGGCCTTGACGTCCTCAAATAGCAAGACATTGCTTGATCTAATATCCTTATGTATTATCGAAGGTTGTTGCTTCTCATGTAAGAACTCTAATCCGCTTGCTGCATCAACAGCAATTCGCACACTCTGCATCCAGTCAAGCACATGACCTGGTTGTGCACCTTGCACTCCTTTTCTACCTACATAACCCAACAATTCCAAGCAGACTAGTTATCAAAATGAGGAGAGAATAATTAACAGTGAGGAGGTCACCACTATCAAGCGAAATGCAAAACAATGAGTCAATGACAAACAATCCCTTCATTTTTCTTCCCTCCTAAAACATTGTTAATAACATCTGTGTCCGCAATAAGGAGAACAAAATTATTTTAAAATAGTTGTTTGATAGAGTAGATGGGGGAAACACTAGAGCCGCTCTGTACCATACCGTGCAAAATGTCATGTAGAGATCCCATAGTTGCAAACTCATATGCTAAGACACGAAGACTTCCTTCCACACAATAACCAAGCAACTCAACCAAATTCTCATGTTTAAGTTTTGATACCATGACACCTGAAAATAAAAAACAATCCAGTCAGACAATTGGAATGAAACTGAAGCGAACAATTAACAGCAATATGAAAACCTATTTTCTTGCCACTATAATACAGGCTCGAGAAACTGTTGAAATCATGTTGTAGACTACATGCCATACTAGCCTGCATACGTGTCAAGAACGTAACATTGGATTCCGGTTCAGATGCAACATCAAGCTTCTTTATAGCGACAACAGTTCCACTGTCTAAAGTTGCATAATACACTCTTCCATATGAACCTTCACCAATTAAAGACTTGGACCCAATATTGTCGGTCTTTTCTTTTAGCTCATTAAAGGAAAAGCAGGCACTTCAATAGGTGGTGGTGCTTTTTTTTTTAATAAGAAAAAGGTATTTTTCATTCATAAAACTTTAACTCACATACAATTTATGTGTAATAAGAGAAGACAATCAAGTTGGTAATGAGTTTGAAAAAAAGACAGCGATTTCACTGACTTTTGCATCTTTGGTTGAAAGATCAGCCACTTCATTAGTTTCCCTTGGAATATAACAACATTCCCACTTATTAAAAGTCTTAAAAAGTTCTAAACAATCATAAATAATTCTATTAGTTCCGTTGGACAGCTCTTAAATTGTCATTTATTGTATTCACCACATTGACACAATCCCCTTCCAATATGAGGTTGCTAACTTGGTGCTCCACTTCCCACTTGATTCCTTCCAATGCAGCAAGAGCTTCAGCCTTTTCTGTATCTTGAGCTACTGATGGAATACATGCTTCCCCTTTCTAGTTCTCTGCATCATTAACAACAATTAGTCAAATTCCCATCTTTTTAGTTTCTTTTGAAAATAGCCTATCTCTGACTGGAAGGCAACCCTGCAAACACTTCCATAGAAAATGTAAAATCTTAGGAGGGAGATTAGTTTTCCAAAACTTAGTCCAAGGGAAGTTAACAGGCACTACACTACTACTAACAGAGTTATTAGTAGTATCAACCACTCTATAGACTGTTCTAACCGAGAACAAACCATTTGGTGCCGGCACCCATCTCAACTGGTCCTTACCTAGCATTGGAATTCTAATTCTTCTAATGTCTTTAACAGCCTCATTATCAAACGAGTTATTTAAAACATCAAATTTCCAGGTTTTAGTGCCATGGTCAATCAATTGATTCACTGTCTGCACAGAAGAAGAAACATAAGGAGAAGATGGAGGAGTTTTCCAACCAGGAATCCAAACATCTCTCCAGATAGATATACTTCTACCATCACCTACTTCCTAACAATAGTTTTCTCTAATTATTTGTATACCCCTGCACACACCCTTCCATATCCAAGAACCTTGATTTTTATTAACATAATGAAGAGGGATATGAGTAGGAAAATAATTACCTTTTATTATAGTATCCCACAAAGAAGATGATTCAATAATCATTCTCCAAGCCAGCTTACTAAGAAGAGCAGTATTCATGACTTCAGTCTTTTTAATGTTCAGACCTCCCAAAGTTTTAGGCTGAGCAACAGTGCTCCACTTAATCAATTGCATACTTTTACCATTCTGATTTTTACTAAGCAAGAAATTCCTTTGAATTCTATCAAGCTTGTCAGTTAAAACTTTAGACATAGGAAAAACAGTTAAATGATGAGAATCCAAAGACCCTAAAGTGGATTGAGTCATCATAGTTCTCCCTGGATGATCAAGATACTTCCCTTTCCAAATGGCTAACTTATTATCAAATTTCTCATCTAGGTGACCAAAAATCTCCGTCTTATTTTTCTGTATCAGAAGTGGCACATCTAAATACGTGTCTACAAGGCCATTCTTCTAATCTTAAGTATACTAGCAATTTGGGATTTGGCATTATGACAAGTCTTGGGACTAAAAGAGACCCCAGACTTATCAAAGTTGATAGATTGACCTGAATATTTGCTGAATTTACGAATAATATCATCAAGATGATTGGCACCATAAATAAAGGCTCTAGTAAAAACTAAAATGTCATCAGCATATAACAAGTGACTAATAGAAGGATAATTTTTAGCCACTCATATTCCCTGAATACTACCATTGTTTTCAGAATGGACAAGCAGAAGAGATAGATATTCCATATAAATTATAAAAAGATAAAGGGACAAGGGGTCTCCCTGCCTAAGAACCCTTGTAGGATAAAACACTTCACTAAATACTATTAAGAAGGATAGATGCATACACAGTAGAGACACATTCATAATTCATTAATCATTTCATACCAATGTTAATGAAAGCTTAACCTCCTAAGAGTGGCAATTAAGAAACTCCACTCATTCTTATCAAAGGCTTTTGACGTGTCCAACTTGACTGCCATAAGACCTTTCTTAGCTTTACATTTTTTTATGGTATCCACAATTTCATGTGCAGGAACAATATTATCAGTTATTAACCTAGATGACAGAAAAGCAGCTTGAATTTGGACTTATAAATTTATCCATAACTTTTTTCAATCTACTAGCTAACAACTTAGAGATAATTTTGTAAGTAACATTGCTAAGACTTATTGGTATGTATTCGGAAGCATTTCTAGGTGAACTGGATTTTGGTATGAGGCTAATGAAGCTATGTTCATTTTCTTAAGTAAATGTCTAAAATGGAAAAAAGCCCTTACCATTTTAGCAATGCTATCACCCACCACAGTCCACATTTGCTGGTAGAAACCAGGTGGATAACCATCTGGTCTCGGAGAAGTCCAAGGATGCATCTGAAAAAGAACCCCCTTAATCTTGTCATTCGTAGAAGTCTGAATTAAAGCTGCATTCTCATCATCAGTTATACAAGGATAAAGATTTAACAAGAAAGCCTCAGGATTATAAGGATTAGTAGTCTTACTAACTTTAGGAAAATGTTCTGTAAGTTCATTAGCTATACTAGCTCTATCCGAGATCCAGCTTCCTTCTACAGACTGTATGAAATCGATTTGGTTTCTCATTTTCCTAAATTTCATCTTATCATGAAAATATTTGGTGCTCCTATCTTGGAGATGCAGATCATCTTTAGCCCTTTGCATAAAAAACTCATGTTGAACATCATACCAGTACTTAAGTTGATTATCAAGACTAGTGACAACCTCTAAGTTATTATCTCTAATCCCATTCTGCATAGTATTAACAAGCTAATCCTGGACAAAAGAAAGTTATGACTGAATGTTACCAAAACTATTTCTATTCCACTGACTCAAAACAAATTTCACATTCTAAACAGATTTAGTCAACTTATAAGCATGAGATTCAGGTTCAACATGGTTCCAATTTTCTTGGATTAGGAACTTACAATTGTTATCTCTAAACCAGCACTTATTGAATTTATATGGTTTCCTTGTAGAGTTCTCTTCTCTAGAACTAACAAGAAGGATAGGGAGATGATATTTCCCTAAACTAACAAAATGATACACAATCGCATTGGGAAAATTATTTAACCAATCATTACTAGCAATAGTCTTATCAAGTCTCTCAAAAATAATATCATTCCCAGACCTTCTATTGGTCAAAGTGAAAGGACTTCCCATGAAATTGGCATCAGTAACATCCAGCAGATCAAGATGAGTTTTAGCACTATCAAGTTGAGATTGTGGAACAGGATTACCACCTTTCTTTTCACATTGACGAATAATAAAATTCAAGTCTCCAATAATAACTAACGGATAGTTAAACCTATTAGCAATACTACGAAGATAATTCCATTGATTTGTTATGCCAACATCATCCAAGGAACCATACATACAAACTAAAAGATACTTCTCACTTCTAGCATCGAAACTAACAATACATACAATAAATCTAGAATTCATATCAAAAATTTCAAATTCAAACCCTTCCTTCCACATAAAAAACAAACCACCAGCAAGACCAATGGGATTAACATAATGATATTTAAAAAAATTTAAGCATTTAGTATATCTAATCATTTTCTTATCCATATTCTTAGTTTCTGAGAGAAAAACTATGTCACGGTCATTTGACCTAATTAACTCCCTAAGGTGATATCTAGTATGCTTATTCTCATACCCTTGAACATTCCATACCAAGACCTTCATCATGCAAAACACCCTAAAATCAGTAAAATTAAGAAAGTTAGTGAATTTCCAGATAAGAAAACTAAAAATGTCACTTTCACTATTAAATTCGAGCAAGAGATCAAGATAAGGATAGCTGAAGTTATACATATGGGTAAAAAAATTGTGAAAACTACTGTAGATAAAATTGAGACCAATTTAGTAAAATTAAGAAAACTAAGGAAATTAAAACTAGGGTTTATGATTTTTGAAAAGGAAAATACCTTAGATTGAGGAGCAGATTGTCCAAGTTGATCCTGTGTGATAAATCTTCCAGTATTGGCTTCTGATTTAGCTTTTGCTTTCAATCCATTAATCTCTTGTGAAAACTGATTTTGTGATGTTGTTCTAAAATCAGAGTTACTGCTATTTCCAAACATGCTAACATTTTCATCACCTGAAATATCATCTTGATAGATGGGGTTAGAGTGGAAAATAATTTGGTTATGAAAATTTTGTATTAAAAGAGTATCAGAGCCTTCATCCTGGGGTTTTTTGGTTTTTCTATTGCCCGGGAGATTTCCACTAATATCTTCATTAACATTCACAGCATAACCGACAAATAACTTGTTATTTTCAACTTGATAATTCATATGGGAAGCCATGTGCACCCTACCTTATGTTGTGTTATTTCCATCCTCACCATTTATATGGGCAGACATGTATGCTCTACCTTCAGTTGTGTTGTGCATCTAATATGTATATTCTTCTTCATTCTTAGCTTCCAACTTCTAGTTCATGTGCAATTTGTTTTCAAGCATCCTTATTATGATCCACTACAAAGCAATCCAGACAGATTTTATAAGGTTGTTTCTCAAAATGATATCTGACCCATACATGTTCTCCTGCAGCGATTACTATCCATCATCCTCTTCTCAATGGTTCATTCAAAGGAACCTCAATTAAAACTGTAGTAAGTACCATACATATAGACAGTCTATTCCTAGAGTTAGGAATTACTCTTTTCCCAATATCCTTACAAATATCATCCACTAGCTTCTCACTAAGAAGAACAAGCTTTAGGGTTTTTAACTGGACACACCAAGTTTGGTGCGTAAACTTATGGTTTTGATTCTTTTGAATAGGTACTTTGGTATTATACTCTTGGATAGATAAAAGATAACCATCAATAATCCATGGAGTTTTTTTAAGAACTTCATCTCGGGCTTCCTTAGTTTGGAAACGGAAAATGTATAGGTTAAAACCTTTAGTGAATATTTCCACTCTTTTATACTTTTTCCTGCTAAAATTTATCTCCATTTTGACATCATCATAGTCCATAGCATCAGTAAAAAAGATTTTTCCTAACAAACTGTTTGTCCAATCATAGGCAGCTTCATCAACAACTTGAGCTGTTGCAATAATACGGCGTAGAGGCCTAACTGGGTTATCACCAAGATTAGCATACTGCATTCTAGAAAATAAAGCTTCAACACGAGTATTTTGATTTTCTGTCATTGAGTAAAAAAGATGTTCACGGACGGAAGCACAACTATACGAGTTATTGAAGAAATTAGGGTTAAACTTCGAAAGGGGATAGAGGATGGGCTTGTATATGGGTACAAGATTTGGGTATCTTTTTCTTTCCTTATAAAGCAACGAGATTTATGAAGAAAATGATTTATCGGGGATGAGTATTTGACTGATTTTTGAAATTTGAAATGGTGGGAAAAATTACTAGAATCTCTGTTGATAATATGGGTATAACAGTTGGCATTATTCTTGTTTGACCTTGTGTACGCTGATACATCCAAATACATAAATTTGAAAACACTTTAATAATATTACAATCTTATAAAAACATATTCCAGATTTCAGATAAACTCTTCAATACATTCAGTAATCTTTTGGAAAACAGAAAAGAAAAAAGCAATCTCATTCATATAGAAGTGTGATCGTTAAAACATTCATTGGCGCAATGAAGTCAGCTGTCGTATATCTGATAATGAATTACATGAAATTTATTATCAGATGAACAAAATGAGTAGATACTTTATATCGATCATTCTATAAAAACATGATAGAATCAGGTTTTATAACAACTATAAACCAACATAATTTTATAGATTCAACTTCCATTCATCATATGCATATAGAATAATTGTAAGACGAAACACACCTAATCAATTTCAAAGGATATCCATCAAGTAGACGAACATCAACATGGATTATATCACCAAGCTTGATACTAATTATATCACCAGGAACAAGAACAACTGCATCTTCCTCGTTCCACCGTCCATAAAGAACCTAATGAAACAAACACAAGAAGTCATGATCTGATTAAATATGATACATTCATCACAATTCCACAACTACCAAACGATCACCTCCACCATCCCACCATCCACACACCCACCCTACCAACGCCACCCACCACCATCACCATACCACAACCATCCATTAATAAGAAAAATCTATGGAACACCAAGATGTTAAACCAGTAATGAATACCCCCATATTACCAACACCACCCACTACCACCACAACACCCCCACCTTGCTGTCCAGAGAGACCACAAATACCATTGAAATGAAAAAAGTTCGAAGAGATAATTTATCAAACAGTTAATCTACCATTAAGGCATTAACAAAGTAAAAAGAAACAACAAGATTTCTGATTTCGTAGATAATTTCGTAGAGAAGATTCAAAATTTTAGGGATACCCATACCTTAAAAATGCGATTGTAGTAGAATTGAGATTGTTGTGCACGGAATTTGTTGCAATCTGAAGCAAAATGGGTTATTTAAGACTGTTACAATGAAGTGGATTTCTGTTTTTGAATGGATACGATAATGAAATTGATCGATCACGATCAATCAAATAGAAATTTTTAAGAAGTTTGAACTGAGAATTTGTTGGTTTGACTGTAGCTGATTAAAATTGGGCAATAATTTATTTGATTATCTGAAGAATGATCTTAATTTCATGAGATTAAAGGGTTAGAAATTTCGATTTCAATTTTTTTGGGACAAACTTTGTGACGGACAAAATACATTTTACCATCACATAAAATGCCTCCTTAACAGTCGGCCAATAACTGTAATCAGAATTGGCAAGTTAATCTCCCCAATTTTTATTAATCTTATCATTTTATCTGATAGATATAATATGGATAGTAGGAGTAATGAAAGTAGAGAGGCAATTGATTGTAATCTGCATAGTTACAACTTACAAAGGTTAATTTTACTTTATAATTTTAATGAATTTTTTTTAAGAAAAAATAAAATAAAAAATCAACAACCTAAATACTCAATATCATCCCTCATTCCAGAATAAAAGTAATACATGTGGAACTTAACCTTCCTCCTATTGGCTGGTTAGCGTAACCGTGCGCTCTTATTGGCTTAGAGCGAAGATATTTGTGTCTGTTGGATGGAATTTGGTGATGTGTTGTGCGTTAATGGGGGAATGTGTGGTGCGGATTGGGTAGGTGGTTGAGACATACTCGACGGATGGCTCTAATAGATTACGTTGTCTAGCCACTGGATGGTCGATCTTTGGATTTGAACGGCTGGAAATGTATTTCATATGTTTACACCGGGTTTACACAATTTTTTAAAATCTCAACCGTTGAATTTTTGGATAAACCCGGAACGTCGATCTCATAAGTGATTTTAAAAAAAATATGTTTAACTTTATTATGGATACTAGATTGGTGCTCGTGATATACGTCGTGCGTAGTTGCAACACCTTTTTGAATGTTTTACTCATGAAAATAAGCAGTTGCCCGTACTTTTTGTCATACCCTCCAACCAAGATTTTCATCTCATTATGAGAAATTCCATTATTTCCAAGCTTTTGTGACCGTCTTTGAGTATACAAATAATGATTATGAATATTGCTAGTTTTTGTACCTTTTTAGTTCACCTTAATAGGGATGTTATCATTTAGTAGATTAAAATCGAAGGATGGTGGTGAGTGTATAATATATTTATCTTTATTTAACTGATAATAAAAAATATTTTTTTCTCGGAAACTTTCGTCATGGCACTTGTTATTGTACTCATATTTGATGCTCATATGACATTGTTATCTCACTAAGATATGCACTGAGTACTTCGATAGGAATTGGCCTCCATTAGGTGAGCGGGGGTTTGCCCCGCACCCGTCTCAGAAGGGATCCTAATTGACAACTACAGTGTATAATAAAAACATCAATTATCATTTAGTAGATTACAATTTGAACCAAATTGACCAATTACGTATTGTTTTAAACTGATGGAGATTAAGAAATCCTCTTAAAGAAAATACGTTTGAAAAATTATTACACGCATCATCGGTGAAATCAATTTTTTTTAAGATTATAGCATCTTAAACCCCACTTAAATTTAACGATTCCAGGACCCATTCGACAATCAATCCAAAGAAATGATCATGTGAAGGTGTGTAGACTTTGACCAATTAGATAAAATACAACTTCGTATCTTTAATTAGTATTTATAAAACAGATGTAAATGACATCGTGCACACCGAGTGTTCACTTTAACATCTTTTTAGTACTTAAAGGTAAGTATTATGAAATTGTACAATCCATTAGTAAGCAACTAAATGGAAAGAGCTACCAAAACTCTTTAAAATTGAAAAATGAACAAACAAAGATACTATATAATACCATAAAAAGAAGATGTAATTCTTGATTTTTAGAACAACCTATCGTCCTAAATTTCAATCTACTCAACGAGAAAACCTTCGTAACAAATAAAAAAAACTATAAACCCATCTAACTATAACGTACATAACTCAACAGTTATACACTCTATTATACATTTAAAGTAGAAAAAAATGAAACTTACATACAGTATGCTCATAGTTAAAAATGACAAAGTTTTGATCATTGATAGAATTATCTACCTCTGACTACAGTAGTAACAAAAAGTAAGAAGAGTTTTCACTTGTAGCGACGATCGTGTTCTCCTAAGACTTAACGTAATAGATCTTATTAAGGACCAAATTTATACTCCCTTCAGAGTTCCCTATAGATTGTGAATGAAGTTTTAGAGTTGTAACATATATCATTGACCCAAATATCTTGTCACTTATCTACAAAATAGAATTGAAAAACCACTGAATTCAGTATTTCGGCTGAAACAAAAACTTTACAATCTTATTAGTTATGGATATATTAACCAACAAACATAACAAATGAAAGTTACATTAAGAAACCGAAAGATCTCACCCTCGAGCATATTTTCATACTCAGTGAGCACTTATTTTCAGATTATATCTTGTACCGCAACATAATATTGTAGCTTTTACCCATTTTTTCTTTTTGTAATACAACTCAGTATTGACATCTTGTTTTTTAATCTGAGTAATGATCTGAGAATGGAAAACAACGAACGCCAATGAATATAATAATTTAAGGGTACCCATAAACTAACTAACTAACTTATCAATTGAAAAAAAAATTGAATCAAATTTACAAATATAAATAAATAATATTTTGAAATATAAACTGAGGGCCAACCTACTCTCTAATTGTTATGAACTTTTTTTGAGGGGTATATTTTTCAAGCTAAAAACCATAAGAGTTGTCACGGTCTCTGGAGACTTAGCTAACTATTTGTAATTTCTGCAGAACTTAATTTATTAGGAATATTATACATGCAATTGTTTTTTATTGCTATGAATGATCATATGAAAAACTACATGAATATTGGCAGTTATTTGTCTTGTACAAATCAATTGAACCCATCAATTAGCATTTGAACCTAATTACTGAATAACAAAAACTAACCTGAACATTAAAGAATAGAAAACAACATTCAACTAACACCATCTGCTCCTCTTCCCGTCTTGATCTTTTTTAAAAAATAAGATCAAATCAGAACAAACAAATACCCACAGTAAACCCTAATGAAATCATCAAAATCTAAAACTATAAAACAAAATCAGACACAAAAAATAAAAAGCAAACAAAATAGCCTTGTATTAGTATGACTGCGTCTCATGTCTCGTGCTTGAGAAGTATTACGTAAATAGCGATTAGCATCAAAAACCAAGTTTAGATTTTCACGGTACCAACTAAACAGCGAATACAAAAACTCTAAATTCATATATTCTAATGCACAAATATCATCTCAACTTAACGAATATTATAAATTAGTACAATCAAAAATATAATTTCACAAGAGCAATCTGCAATGCTAATACTTTAGAAGGATTCAGGCATTCCAAGGATTTCAAGTGGAAGATGTCAAGTTTAGTTCTTTTCTTGAAGGCTACATGGCCCAGTCATACATGTTCTTTTATATCATTGGTTTAACAAAGATGATAATATCAGGGTTTATAAGTACCTTCCAAAACATATGTCATACCAGGACACGATGAAGAAGACCAAGTTCTGCATCTGTCCAAGTGGTTACGAACTTGCAAGTCAAAGAAATGTGGAAGCATTCTTTGCAGGTTGTGTTCCTGTGTTGATAAATGATTATTAAGCGCTTCCTTTTGTTGATGTTTTGAATTGGAGATCAATGATCATCGATTTGCCCAATGTGATTATCTGAAATCAAATAAAAACATGAGGTCACCAAAATTGACCTTACACATTGTTGTAGCAGCTACTTAGCATAACATTGGTGTCCCAGATAAGGTTTTACCTTGGTACTGGGTATGGAAATTGGCTCTATTCATGGTGCACTAGAATTGACATTATATAAACACATACTTTGACACCATAATCTCCATTGTAAATAATTTGCTAATTCCCCTGTACAAATAAAAATTAAATATGAAACAAAGAATATCTAACTCTTACCATCTCGTCAATTCCAGCAGGTACATCATTCTCCCAAACTTTATGCTCCAACCACCATCCTTATGGAAATATCATTAGGGTAGATCAGCCTTTCCATTAACATAAATGCGGACATAAGTTATCTACACTAAGTATATTGTTAAAGTATATTCTTGGCGTTTTTAAGTGTAACCTGCATTGCACATAATATAACCAATTAATTATGATAAACACAATTTTGTGTCCGATTTGATCTCATATTTATAATATTAATTCTCAATTTTTTGTACTAATATTGTGAATTGCAGGCATTTTTGGTGGAATTGGCAATTGTGGGAAAGCTGGATTAAATGTGATAAAGGAACCCAAGATGTGACTAAGGGCACCCACCTTCTCAAGTTCAATTGGAATTAGCGGGAAATTATTCTTCTCGGTCTGTTAAGATTGGAAACAAATATTCTGGGAGATATTTAAGGGTTAAGAAAATAATATTTCTTTCCTTGCGAAGAAAGATTTGGACACAAATTGTTCACGTAAAAAAAACAACCAAAAAAATCTCTCTCTCGTGAATTTGATTGCGTTAAAAAAGGAAGTACTATCAATTCGCGGGTTTTTTATTTGCTTCAACGGTAATCTTCTCTGTAATGAAGAAGATCTTATTTCCTATAACCTTATCCACCACATCGAGTAAAAGAAACAACAGAATCACCGAGAGTAAGTTCGAGAGGAAGAAAATAATTTTTCGAGAATGATTTCATTGAAAGAAATATATACTCGAAGATTTAAAGGAAGATTTCCTGGTTGATTAATTTGTAAAGTTATTTTATCTTTTTATTTATTTTATTTATTTTTAAAAAAAATCATCCTTTTTGTTATTAGCACATTAATTAATTAAAAACTAAAAATTACACTTCTGAAATCCCGAACGAGTCGTGCTTGTATATTGTCTCATCGACATCCGTGCTCTTACGATATAAATTAAAATCCCATCAAATCACCTATAAGATTCAAATAAAATCTATGTGCAATATACTTTGCTTAAATTTAACAATATGTACAAGGGGAGTAGGAATATCACAAACAACATTAACGAATAGTAATTTAACAGACTAATGTACCTTTGATATTTTCAATTCCGCTCTTGTGCAAAAGAGGGAAGGGTATAACAACTTGACAATAGCCTTAGTATTTAATAAAAAAAATTGAACATTTGGAAGTAAGAACAATATAATAATAAATATGGAAAGATAAAACAAATTACAACTACAAAAATGTTGATAACGACAAAAAGGTTAGATATAAAACTACAGATATTACACACAACTGCCAACTGCGATGTAGTTGTTCCCTTCCCATTAAGCACGTCATGAGGTAGTACTCCTAAAAGATATCAAGCAAATTATTTTTCGAAGTAGTGTAAACATCACGATAAAGAAACCAACATTCAATAATGCAATATGTTGAGTTTATTGTTTTCTTAAAGCCATGAAAAACTTGAACATCTCCACAGTCATAATAGTTGGTGGGTGATCAGCATGCAATATGTGGAGTTTATTGTTGTTACTTACTTCTTTTTCTTAGTTTACAGATGAAGGTGAAGTTGAAAAAGAATCCAAGACCCAATCAGAATAAAACACTTGAAACCATTTTGAAAAAGGTTTTCATATAATTCCGCATATGGTTATACAAATGAAATCAGTAAATATAAAGTGAATGAATGTATGAATGAGACCAGGAACCATGTTATCATATAAGTCATTCTAACCGTGTTAATATATTACCTTTATAGAAATATTAGACTACAACTGAATCTCAGCTAGTCAAACATTTGTGGTGAAGTCTATGATTATTGTTGATTGTCAACTCAAAATAGAATTTATCACCTAAAATAACAGAAGCAAACCTAATATTTAGAGCTGAACAACAAAAAGAATAATCATGTAAGAAGATGTATAAGTCTGATGAAAGAGGCTGAATACAAAAAGAAAGTTTTGTCCTTTCTTATTCGTTCGAAAGCTTGCACACATGGCATTCTGTAAAAAGCTTGCAGTACTGTAAACACTAAGTTCAGTTTCATGAGGTCCCTTAAACCCCATCCACTCTTTGTTGACACATCATTAATCTGTAATCACCATATTTGATATAATAAAACATTCTCACCTAGAGGATGAAATGTAATGCAAATCTGCAATGATTATGGTTTTATGAAAATAAGGATATACCTTGATAATATTTAGCATAAGTCGAGAAAACGACTACTACGACCGGGCCTGAATTAGAGTCAGGCAGTCATCATCAGTTGGTTCATCCCTGACTTGATTAGGGTTAGAACCCCAAAGGGAAATCTTCAAAGTGGACCCCCTAACACATGAAATAAAAGTTTTATTATGTATGTGCACTGAAAGATTGATAAACACAATCTCGAATGTGGCAATTTGATCTTATTTTCAATTACAAATTAAAAAGTAATACATGATAAAATGCAGGCAAAATTGAGAATCAAATTAGATCGATAAGAATCAAACCTAATTTGACTTGAGATAGAGAATGGAAATTGAGTGTTCAGGGTTTTGATTCTGCCACAAATATAATACAATCTGATTGTTGTTGTTGTTGTTTATTTCATGGTGATGATTCTGCTGTAAACTAATTAAAGCTTTGTTCATGGTCCATATGACCGAAACCCAAACCCAACTCATAAATTTTTGTTCGCTTCTATGTTCTTCCGACGTGAATGTCCATCATTCATTGCATAATCACAATTCAATTTCCTATTTAATTCAATTGAATCTGCTTTGCGTCCTAAAGCAGAAAGTAAAAACCTTTGAAAAAAAATAAAAGCAAACCTTGTCTGTTGATGGTACAAAAAACCCATTTTAACATTCATATGATAACTTAGATCCATAAACGAAATGAAATTTTTTTAAGAGACATTCTTTACCGTGAACGGCGAGAGCAATATCGATCTTCTGTTAAACCTATCAGAGAGAATGAAGAAGGCGGAGGAGAAATTCGTAGAAGCCTAATCCCAAACCTATTAAAAAAAGGGGGTGGGGGGGTTAGGTAGAAATAAATAGAAGGATCAAAATAGAGATGATAATAAAAGGTCTGAGGTATTAGCAAACCCGACCAAACAACGAACTTAGAGAAAATAGAGATGATCGGGAGGATTTAGGGTAGAACGGGAAAGGAAGGAGAAAAGGAAATTGATAAGCGGCGGAACTGATCCAAGAGTTAGGAGGAAAAAGAGGAGATAAGGTTAAGTATTTTGTTGGCATTTTTAGGGTTAGGAGTAGAGATTTCATGCACATCGGTCGAAACTAAAATCTCAATCGTCGAGTACCTTAAGTATTTGGTGTAAAGATGGAGTAATTAGATTTATCTCGACCAACCACTCATATGAGGGGTTTTCATGACCCAACCTCGTTTTAACCAATCGTGAGTTGCCACATACCCCTCCCAGAATCGCCATTTCCCAAAGCCCCTCTCTCGTCCAATAGGGATAGTGGGTTTCATCACCATTCAACCTAGGAGTGAATACATGATTAAGTTTTAAGGAAGAGATTTATATAAATTTTCAAAAAATACGGTATTTTATCCAGAACTAATAAATGCAATATGATATTTTGTTTATTTAACATACAATTCTAAATATGTTTTTTTAGACAAATTTAGACAAACCATATATTTTGCTTTATTATAAGAAATAAATCTAAAACTCATATATGAAATATCTCTTAGTAATCATATATTTTGCAAAACACACAAAAAACACCTTTTAATAGTCATCTTAGTCATTATCTCCAATATCTCTTCTCGAATATCGATTTCAGAGCAAAAAAATTTATCTCAGCAACTCCATATTTTGTTGTGGTGGTGTTGTTTTTAGGTTATGGCAGAAGGTCCAGCAAGTCCATGTGGTGGGAGTCATGAGAGTGGAGAGCAAAGTCCACGTTCTAATGTTCGTGAACAAGATAGATATTTACCATAGAAAATATAAGTCGGATCATGAAGAAAGATTTACCTGCTAATATAAAGATTGCTAAAGATGCCAATTAATCATGGATTCTGAGTTTATCAGTTTCATCATTAATGAGTAATTATATTATTTTATTCATTTTTTTTTCAATTTGGTTTTTTTAGGGCTTTTCTTTATTTTGGAATTTGATTTCATTTTCTATGGTTTAATTTGTAGGGCAAGTGATAAATTTCAGAGATAAAAGCCAAAGACTATTAATAGAGATGATCTTTTATGGGCAATGGAAACTTTATAATTTGAGGATTATATAGATCCACTTAAGGTGTACCTGAATTGGTATAAAGAGGTAAATTTTTTTTAATTTCTTTGAACAACACTTTTATCTCAATGATCAAGTTGGTTTAGACATTGGGCTTTTTCCTGATTGTGGGTTTGTTTCTGATTGTGGTTTGGTATTTTTATTTACAGAAATTTCTCAGATTGTATATGAAGCTCATAAATCAGTTGGATGGTTTTGTGATGAATCTGATTATGGATTTCAAGGTATGCAGAATACTAAGAAAATTGGGTTGATCACATGGATTCTCAAAGGTTGATTGATCAAGTTTCTTTTGTATATTCAATATTTTGAGAAATTTAGTAGTTTTTTTAAAAAAAAATCATACCAGAAGATTACGCTTTCGTCTCATTATGAAGCATTGAAATGGACGTCCTGAATTTATGTTTCAACCTTAGATTGTTGTTGAACTTGGTTGTCGTAATGGTTGAGTTGCTTATGTTTATTGTAGCTATTTCTTTCCTACTTAACTTAATTGTGTGTCCCTTTCCTAGATTCAGAGTTTCCATGATTTATGGCGTTTCTTCAACTCTCACTCGCCTTAATCTCATTCATCGTGTGTAATTACCATTCAATACGAAAGCCATTTTTATATTTTTTTAATTGATAGTATAATAATATGAAAGATAAACCCTAATTTAAGATCTAATTTATTTAGTGCACTTTACTTCACCTTCTTTCTCTTCCTCCTCCTCCTTATTTCTAAAGTAAAACCCCCTTCTTCTTCTTCTCTCACCTTGGTGTATATTACAACTGCAAGTCCAAACCATATATATCCCTATAAGAGTTTTGTTTCACAGTTTTTTTTCTCTTCATTTTCGTTACCTCTTTATTAATTCCGTCGATCTTCTTTGTTTTTACATCTAAGATCTTACTATTTGCTGCTCATGTTGACAAACTCAACCTATTCAAAAGTAAGCATCAATTTTGCAAGGACTTCTTGCGTTTTTGATGATGTTTTGTTATTTTTTTGATAATAATGTTGTTTTGTTTTGGATCAGAATGTGCAACAACAGTAGACCATGTACTTGGAGATGGAATACAAGCAATTGTTGAGAATACTAAAAATCATGATGGTAAACGTGTTATTCATGCTTCTGCTGCTGGAGGGAATCTTGAAGTTCTTAAGTACTTAATTGAAGAGATAAACTTGATGTAAATGTGAAAGATGAAAGATGTATAATAATAATAGGGTGGTATCTCCTTAAATTCGATGGTTTTTGGTGTTGATAGTGTTCTTGCTTCTAAATTGTATGCTTGAATCTGTTTTTTTTCGTTTATTCTTGTGTTAGGGTTTAGAGTACTTGGAATTAGATTATTTTTTTGTGTGTGTTCATGTATTGGTCATGTTTAAAGGTTTTCTTAAATGCCTATTGCTATTTTAAGTTGAATGATTTTCAAGAATATTTGTTTTGTTTTGTGTCGTTCTCTTTTTTGGTTTTCCACAACTGTAGTGAAAATGGTGAGGGTGTTTTTAGATTGGATATTCGATGACAATGAAGACGATTCCGACATGGGTTAAAGAACTTTGTTGGTATCAACAGTCGACGTGAGCATGAGTCCACATTTCTTGTTTATGGCTTCTAAATCTTTTTTACTAATAGAATTTAAATTTGATAAGGTTAAATCTGAGTTAATGGCTCCAAACGAATTTCATTTAAAGTTTCATTGTTCGCTATTTTACGATTGCGCTTTACAACTTGTTGGAATAGTGCAACTCTAGGGATTGGAATCCGTGATAGTATCACCACATGGAGGAAATTTGGGATATGACTTTTGGTTGTATTGTCGGGCTAAATTGTATCAGTGATGTGGCTAATATATGGTTTGTGAGAGTAGATTTGAATTTTAGTCATATGTTTATAGCCCAGAAGTTGTTTGTTGTATACATCACTTTCCAAGTTGGGGTCGTGTCTTATAGATATATTAAATTCTTTGTTTCTAAGTTGTTAGTTTAATCAATAGGGTCAAGAACATGTGAAGACACGCCGGCTAACTAAGAACTGTGATACAATCACCACAATAGGACTATCTCGCCACCAGTTATAGGATAACCTTACACTTTGATCTTGGGGTTGGGGTATTTGATCATATACATGGGAGTTTCTTGGATTTGTCTTTTTTTTTTCTTGGATTTTTTTTCTTTTCTTATACTAAAGATTCTTAAATTAAATGGATTGTTCAAAATTCTATTGTTGATATTTTGGTGGCATTGGAAGGAATTCTTCAATCAAGAAATGAGATACTACTTGGCATGGAAACAACTGTGACTGCGAAGTTGGTGGACATCTTGGCAGCTCTATTCTTTTTTGTTTCCATCCATCTCATGATCAACTATTTCTAAAGTTCCGTGTATTGTTTAGTAGTCGAAGAATCCTCCTCTTATACCACGCCCTCTTATGATATATGATTTGACCTTTCACGTGCAACAGTCACATGCTCAAACCATCCTCCCTGCCTGCACCACCAAGGTAATCATCCCTCTCAAATTTTGGTTTTTATCATCTCCAGTGGCCTTGATGTGATTTGTTGGTCCTAGTTACTCTTCGGGACGGAGTGGAAGAAGGGAGGAGATTCTCGAACAGGGATCCAATGACTTCGAAAGAGTTGAACGAGAAGCCGTATGAGGTGAAAATCTCATGTACGGTTCTGTAGAGTGACAGTAAGGGTGACTTATCTGTCAACTTTTCCACTATCACCCCCAAAAAACCAAACTCTGCCTTACGTAAAAAAAATTACAATTTTTTTGTACTTCATGTAGTGGTGCGTATGATAAAAGTTAATGCAATGATCTTTGATGGAGTCAAATTTGTTTCTTACCTGGAAAAATGAATATCTTAATATGTTTTTACATTAAGAACGGATCCAAATTCAACCTACCCGTAACAACTCACACATATCTAAACTAAACTCGATCTACCTGCAGCAATATAAAATCATACATGTTTGTTTCATTTTTATGGTATAAGTATCAACTATCCTTTATGGACTTTATAATATTAGTTGTATAAAGATGCTCAAGAACATTAATCTTTACATTCTTAAGTGATAACCTCATGTTTCCGTTGTCGATTATTTTTTTTTGGGTGATTTTTATTTTGATATAAATCCATATTTGTTGATAGTCTTTACGAAAGTTGGCCAAGAACTAGAACTTAGATGATGAAACAATAATATTTCTACTGACGATCACCTTATAATCCCAGTTTGTAAACCAATTAAAATAATTAAATCTAACGAGTAGATTTTTCTCCTAATCATAAATTATAGGTTGTGTTTGGTTTTAATTCAAAAGCTATTTAAAGTTTTAGTATCCAACAAATATCCAACATATTGATTTGGTACCCAACATTTAAAATATTAAGGGTTGGTATCTTGATTCGTGTGTCCTTATATATTCTTTTGTCTCACAATATTATTTCTATATTTTTATAATTTTTATTAAAATAGGATGATTTTACAAGTTTACCCTTAGCAAATGGAAAAATAATAATCTGGTCACTACTCGATCCATACTCCTTTCTTCTTTGAAATAATCCCATCATTGGTCCTCCTTTTTATTTCTCTGAATCGTCAAGCTTATGAATGATGATTATCATGACCACCATCTCTATCAAGATCAGCACCCTATCAAACAATTAAACCCAAACTTAATATACCCAGAGATCAACAAAAGGACAAAAATCAAACAAACTAATGACCATGCCCTAATTACTCGTAGGATCTTCATCAGTTCTTCTTCCTCGCTATCTTTACTTCTGCTTCCTCTCCATCGCTCTAATCTTTTCGTTTTTTCTTCCTAACAATGGGTCTAAATCCCAAAGTTTATACCTACACTATTCAAACTGCAATCCCCAATAGACACAATGAAGAAACAATTCAATACCACCAATACTACAATTCATGTTGCCCCCTCCTTCCCTGACTCAATTTTAAATCTAAGCTTTCCTAAATCATCATCTTAATCCTCTTCTCTGATTTTTCGTGTTTGATGATACTGCTCCCAAACAACAACTAATCGATTTTAATTTAAGCTTTCCTTTAGGAAATTTCTATCTTCCTTTTCCGTCATGTGAATCATAGAAATGTTAGCAGTGAAATCTCTAATTTGAAGCATAGATCTTTCTTAGGGTTCATCTGGTATCTTTTATTTAGGCCCATTGGATCAAAAGGTGTTTTTAAAATTTTAAATAATAATTTTATTTTAAAAATTACAGTCGTTTATTAAGTCAACATTTGACTCAATAATCACGGATCAAGTAATCACGAATCAAGATACCGACCCTTAATATTTTAAATTTTAAATACTAAAATAATATGTTGGACATTTATTGGGTACCAAATATTAAATAGTCTTAATTTCAATGATAAAATGATATCATTTCAATACGTTCATTCTTACCTCTGTCTGAATTTGAATTTCCATTGTATGTATATTTTTGTGGTAGATTGATGTATTAGTGTTGTATCCTTTATTTTGTTATATCAAGAATATAAAATGAGGTTAGTTTATAAGTAGCGAAATCAATAATGTATCAATAATATAACATTAGCTTATTAAAGCAGATAAAAATTAGATAGATTGTTGATGTTTTCAAGTTAAAATATAAAGAAGTGTAAATAAATATATGATCATAGTAGATAAATGAACATGCATATCTTTTAAATAATTTTTTAATTTTTCTTTAATAACCGTCGACAATAGATTATGGTCCATGTACTATATAGGTTGAAAATTTTTATAATGAACCAGGTCATAAGAATAATGTTTGCTCCATTAACTAGCAGCTTCTATATCATTTTAATTTTCATCTTTATTAATTCGCAAAGTTTGTTGGTCTTGATGTTTGCTTCTGTATGTAGTTACAGTTGGACTAGAAAACAACACTGAGTTTGGCGTTCCAGAGTGTTGGAGTGATTTATGGAAATATCGGAAGATCTCCGTTATACGTATACTCCAGCACCTTCTTGGATGGGATCAAGCACGATGATGACTTGTTGAGTGTTTTATCTCTCATCATTTACACATTAGCAATTTCACCGATAATTAAATATGTCTTTATCGTTTTGTGGGCTTATGGACACAACAACGGTGAGTTTATTTTTCAATCTTACATACTATCTTAAGTCCCAATACGGCGATAATAACAGATAGAAACAATGAAAATTGGTAATAATCATCCATCATTCTGCCCAGGAAAAAAATAAGCATAGTAGTCGTGGCCTCTCTCAGATATACAAATATTTCCAATAATGAAGGTTACCGCTGACAACTTATTGATTAATTTAGGAAGAACTTTCGCACTTTATTCCTTGATATGCCGCAAAAGCAAAGGTAGGTTTAGAACCTAATCAGCAGCCAGAGGACAAGGAACTTTCCCACTATAAACTGGACAAATCATCTAGCCAGTTGAAGATAGCTCAAAAGATAAAAGACAGACTAAAGAACAATAAAGTTATGCAAATTTTACTCTTCTGTCTCACAATCTTAGGAATTGACATGATTATTGGAGATGAAATTCTGACTCCAAACATTTCAGGTGAGCTTGGTTAAATATATACTTACGCATAACTATGTAACTGAAGACAATTGAAATTGTATATATTTACAATGCTTTCTGTAGTTTGTGCCATCAAGCAGTCGACGAAATCTCTTAATCAAGATAGATTTATATTGGAAATCAAGGTCGTATCTTCTATAATAAAATTGTTATATGAAAGTAATGAAACAAACCCTTTCACTTAACTGCATTTTGTTCTGACTATTTTTCTTTTGTTCGACTACTTAGATGTTATCATCTGGATTTTCGTGGTAATTTTGATCCTTCTCTTTTCTGCTCAACGTTGTGGCACAGACAGTTGGCAGCACATTTGCTCCAATGATCCTTTTATGGTTTATTTTCATTAATGGTATTGGTCTCTACAATTTATTCAAGCATGATGCGACTGTTTTACGTGCTTTTAATCCAATGTACATAATACGCTATTTCCAATGAAATGGTAAGTCAACGTAGGTACCTCTTGGCGGGGTTATGTTGTGACATTACAGGTAAGTGCAGGTAATAAATGTTGTCTCAAATATGCATACCTTTGACAGATGATTTGCTAAATATGAATATGATATCAAACTATTTTTGTTGATCTCGGTCATTCCCCTCGCACGTTTCCAAATTAATGTCCAAATTAGTTCCTCTCACAATGAACTCTCCACGAAATCCATTCTTCTGTTACTTTTAGAAAATTAGGGTTTTCGATTTTTCCATCTCCTCCCTCCGGCCTCCTCCGCTTCCACTGTAAATAATTATGGATTCAATCAATTTCAATTGTCATTCAAAGGGATTATGTAACGTAAGAAATTGATTTTCGGGTATGAATCAAAGGGATTAACTTGCAATTAAACTGAAAGCAGAAATACATGGAGGATTGAAGGCAGAGAGAGATGAGGATAAGATTGATAACCTTGATGAAGAGATTAGTCAACTAAGAAGGCCATGGAGGATTAGGATCCACAGAAAGAGGGAGGGAAGGCCCATCTTCAGGTGATTTTCGTTTTTAAATACCAACATTATCTTTTGCCATTATTTACTGATTAAATATCGTTGATTTTCCTAATTATTTGTTAATCTTGAAATTGGTTCATCATTTGATTCATAGTCATATTGGGATTATCTAATTCATAGTTGAAAAATTGAGTGGTCATGAGTTGAAATTCACAGTAAGTTTTTAGGACTCATGTTGATTCATTTACGGAAGCATTATCTGTGATAGAGGAGTATTTGGTGATCATTATTCTTAAAAACACTTGCTTGAAGATGTACTGCTTAGAACATCCATAATGCAAGGTTTTTATACCCAAAACAATTTATTCACAATATGATTGTTTTGTCTAGCAATTTGGAAACATTTGCTTAGTGAAAATGCTAAATTTCGTAATTTCAGATGGTGGTAGGTAAATGGTGAGGGTGTTTTTAGATTGGATATTCAATGATGATATACCATCTGTACGTAACTGTAGATCCTCTCTCATCCTCCTCTACTTCGTGAGCAAGGTGACAGACTTTTGAAATCAAACCTTCTAAGTTGAACATATACATACCATTTGTCTGACACAGGTCAAAGTCAGCAAGCTTGACACATCCTTAATTATCAACAAGAATTTTTGCACCCTGAACATGAAAGCAACTTATATGTTAAAGGACTTACTAAACTGAGTGAGTGAGAGGAGTTAACAGACTACTTGCTATTGAGAAATACACGCTAATTAAGTAAGATAACTTAATGTCTCTATGTATGATTTCATTCCTATGGAGATACTCCAACCCCAAAAGCAGTTATTTAGTGTACATTATTATAACCTAGAAAGGAAAACAATGGATGTATATATAAGCTTATTAAGTACCTAATCTAATAAAATTTGCAAAAATATGATATTTAGTTAAGTATAAAGACTGACAGACTTAATGTATACACTGACTCTCATTAATCCAGTAAGAGTGAGTGCAGGTACCCACTCAAGACAAGTCAGGAGCCTGTAAAACAAAGGATGTTAATACAGGTATTCAGTAAGAAACAACACAGCTTCGGCTGCAAAAAGTTATGTACGTCATCAATGGGTTACCATCAAGTAGAAAGAAGTAGCAACTAAAAGACAGCCTACGATCAAGCAAGACGCAGACAGAAAAGGCCTTCTTCCAGCTCGAGGGGGTATGCATAACCTTATTGTTGTCCAGGTTTAGTCTATAGTGTTTTCCAAGTTTAGCCTACAGTGCTGTCCAAGTTTAAAGATGAGCTATTTTTCTATGTTTAACTAATAATTACTTTCAAATTGGATTGGTTTAGAAGTACCAAGAAACATTATTTACAGAAGTGATGCATTCACCCTGTTTTACTGTGTAATGGGTTGTTATTTAGATCATATTCACCCTGTTTCAAGGTTGTATACCGGATTTCGGTTCGTACTGGTCGAGAGCGATACACTGGTACGCCGGTATATTGGAAAAATTTTGGTTTAAATATCGATAAATATCGGTCCATATATTTTATACCTATAATTTTATAAAATAATACTAGTTCACATTTTATAACTGTAAATATATTTTAACACGTTATAACAAACATTTTTTCACAAAGTTTAGAAAGATAAATTAGTATTCATCCAAAATATATAGATCAATAGATTTCATACAAAGTTCAAACTGGAAATACAAGAGAAACAAGAACAACTTCAAAGTTTATCGTCTAAAGTGCTAATTAAACAAAGATATTATAATTTCAATATCATTAGATTAATTATAGATATTATCATATGTATATATAATTCTAAAATATCATAAAAAAATATGAGTAACAATTGAAAACCCTAAAAAATGATAAATTATTATTTATTATTTTATTATTTTTATTATTTTTTAATTTTTTTAAAATTAAAAAATAAAAATAAAAACGAAAAAAACGATCGTACCCGTCAAACCGGTACAGTCCATACCGACTGATTTTTTCGGTCAAATACCGTTTACCGGTATACCGGATTTCGTCTCGCTTTTCGGCCGAAACCGATAAAACCGGCGGTATACCGGCCGTATCGGCCGGTATGGACTACACAGCCCTGTTTTATATTAATTTACTTTAACTTTCATGAATATGTATTACAATTGGGAATTTTCCTTTATTTAGTAAGATAAAAATAATTTTCTCTACAGTAAAGAGGCGAGATAGGTTGTTAGTATTCCTCTTGTATTGCTTGAAGCAAGTAGGCATATAATTGAGGGATCAAGAGACTGGGACTTAAATTTAGCTCGGAGTGGTGTGTGGGACTCGTGTAGTAGTAGCTATACTCCGCGTGCCAGCAAAGCTCCTCAAAGTGCTAGAATCATCCTTTCCTAGGCTTTATTTTTTGAGTCTGCTAGGTTTGTCTGTTACTGCCCTATTTATGGATCTTAAGTGGCAAGCTAAAGCGTTTTAGTCTTCTATTTAATATGGAAGGCTTCGGCTTAAGGAGGATTCTCTTGTTTATGCTTTCTATGTATGGACAAGTATACACTGCACTATACTGAAGAGCTTTATAATTCTTAGCCTCTATAAGGAGCCCCATTTTTTTGACCCCTTTGAACTACCTTTTTCATGGGTTTGGATCCCCCTCTTCGTTCTTGACTTGTCGCTTGCACGTTTGTGACTTGTTCTTGTTTCATAGATCACGACTGCTTTAAAATGTCTTACTTTCGGCTTTTTTGCTGCTTTTAAAAGTTCCTTTCTCGATAGTTTATACTTACTACCCAATCGCCGCACATCGTTAATGCGACTGACAGCCAGCGGGTTGATTCTTCGTATTCTGGCCTATAATACGAAACTACTGCATTTGGTTTGTATTCAGCTGGATCTACGCTTAGGAAAAGTAGGTAGAGTTGTCTAGAACTACCCTGTTTTAGAATTGTATAGACAACGTGTTGAATTCTGGGTTTGCTAACCTAACCATGAAGAGACATGATTTTTTTTTTGTTTATTTGAGAACCCTCGATCTTACACTGCCATCACTGAATCCATAGAGGATTCCTCAAGTAAATCAGAGATTTGATTTTCTGTCAATTATCTGAATTTTGGTTATGTTTTTTGGTGCATTGGATTG
>JAJJMC010015859.1:8798037-8815910 GCA_023531435.1 Papaver californicum | reverse complement strand
TTGTAACCCTTACACTGGAATTTGGAGGTCAAAACAGTTGATTTTGCTGTTTATTATGTTTAAATTTTAACATTATTTTCAGCCCAGGACATCGAAGAAAGTGATGATGATTAGAGCTAAATCGCAAATGCATCACTTAATGGTATGTGCCAAATTTTTCCAGTAGTTTGTGTGCATTTAGGTGATTTCTGGGCTGAGTTTTAGTCAAGACGTTCTCCTCGCCACCTAAATCTTTTTGAAAAGCAGATTCTAAAACTTCTGACACTTCTTGACAGGATTAGAAGTTTTTAATGGAGTGAGTTGATGATCTACAAGATGAATAAAAAATTCTCGACAAAATCCAACCCTCTAAAATTCTCCACGTTTGCCCTCCTATGCAAGATATATATTTACCTAATGGTACTCAGAAGTAAACTAAATATTCTTTATTCTGTTTTGGTGAAGATACTGGATATTTGTGTTCTCTTTTTTACCAGGTTTCATTTTGAAGACCACGGTTGTCTTGATTCTGACTTTCATGGCCAAGGAGTACAGCTCGAGCTACATCTCCATGTTATCTTTTTATGTATTAGGGTTTGGGTTTGTTTTAATGCTTTCCCAAGTAATGAATATTTGTGACATTTGAGCTATGGTCGTATATCACAATTAGTTTTCAAAATATTAACTTCTATATGTTATGATATTTGTGACGTTTGAGCTATGGTCGTATAATATGGTTAGTTTTCAGAATGTTACTTCTATTATGGTATCCTTTTTGTATTGTCGTATATATGTTTTGTATTTAGAATAACAACCCCTTTTGTTTCTGCTTTTCCATTCAAAATTTACAAAGGAGAGACCTCCCTCCGTTAGTGCAGTTCCAAGTAACTAGATCAAAATCTTATTTGCTTCACACCTTACTTATCATTTCCAGACTAATCCCATGAACTCAATCAAGGATCTCATTCTTTTCTGGCTTAACATGAATGATAAAAACCTACTCTTTCTACTATGGTGCAAATTTATTGTGGAGTATATGGAAAGCTCAAAATATACTGGTTTTTGAAAAGGTAGCCATTGGGGTATAAAGTATTTCAAGGGAAGCAAAGAAAATTTTAATAGATATCTACAGTTTTGAAGACGATTCAGAGGAGTTAGTTCAACAGGAGTCCGTACAACCCACCGTAGTCTGGATTCGTCCATGTCAGAATTATATTAAACAAAACTTTGATGGGGAAGTTGATAACTACACCTCTTATGCAGTAGTGATAGCGAGAGATTCAAATTCAATTTTTCAAGGTTGCGAATCTCTGGGGTTAAATGAAGATGATCCATTGGTGGCAGAAGCTAGAGATGCCTTACTAGCTGTGCAGTTTGCGATAAAGACTTTTTTTTAGAAGGATTGTTATTGAAGGTGACCGCAAGAGCTTAATTCGGGTGTTAAATGAAGAGAACCCTACTGAGCCCTGGAGTACTCGAAGGTTGGTGGAGGATATAAAGCTCACAAAAAAAATTATATGTATACAGTTTGCTCATACTGAACGAGAGGCCAACAACATGGCTCATATTCTCGCAAGGCACTCGGTGCCTCATAACATTCACAGTGTGGAATCTCCCAAATCCCCTCCACCCCCATCTCGTGGAATTTGCATGTAGTTTCATAAAATTTTAGGAGGAATGGACGGATAACATTTATGCTTGTTTAATGATATTGTTTAAATGATTGTCGATTGATCTTACAAAATGAAAACTGGGCACTTCTAACACAGCTGATACACTCTACACCACCATTACGGATTAGCTCAAGAAACAACTTTGAAATAATACATCCACAATGAAGGCGTTGAGATTAATCGAAAAGAGTGGGGGTAAGCCATATGGTTGTGTTACATAAGAAACAAAAGTATCAGCAAAAGAAATAACCTGGAAATCAAGACATTAAATGACCAGCTTACCTTGCGACAAGAATTAAATTCCCCCCAACCAATTTTTTTATGGTGGAATGTGTCACAATATATTAATTGCTCATAAGCAGACCTGAAATTAATGTAGACTTAAGGTAAAAAATTGTTATATCTCATGGATTAACACGTTGAAATCACATGAAATACTAAAATCAAGTATAAACAGGAAAAAAGAAGGTTTAATGAAAATGGCATTTTTTTTTGGGTGATTGCTAGGCGCCAATTGTAACTTTAGTTTTTATTATTTTTGCAACAGCCCTCACAGAAAACTGTAGTAGGAGAAAATTATTTTCATGTTCCATAATCAATTCTACTACCATGTTTGTCTACTAACCAATGACATTATTATTCTGTGGTAGGTTATTATATAAGCAAATACACTAATAGTTTTATTCTACCTCTTTTCTTCTCTTTCATCTCACAACCCTAAATTGCTATTATCTCGCCTTGTTTTATGTTCGAGTAATTTGGTTTTTGATTATTGTATTTTAATCCTTTTTTTAAGTCATTGATAATTTATCTTCTATATTCGTTTTGATTTATCGGTGAGAAAAAAGTAATCCATATTGTTATTCGTTAGAGGTGATTATATCTTTTTGTTCCATTTTTTTTTGATTTTTCTATTATTTTCTGAAAAAAATATATATTAGTGAATTTCCTTGATTACATCTTCTTTAACGGGAAGCACTTCATATGTTTTGCATTATTTAGAGTTGGCAGTCTATTTTACATCAATATCGTGTTTTTTAGTGTCTCTAATATCAGATATTGATACAACTCTATAGTGACTGGGATCTTTCATTTAATTATAGAGAGTTGGAGCCTGGAAGAGCGTTAGAGTTGGCCGTTTGGTTCTTAAGGAAATTATATGATTTCTGAAGAAAGATATATCAGTGCATTTTTTTGATTACATCATCTTCGACAGGAAGCACTTCATATGCTTTACACTATTTGGAGTTCGCAATCTATTTATATTACAGTAGGACTTCGATAAATTAATCCTCGATAAATTAATTACTTCGCTAAAATAATAAAATTCTCTGATCCCAACAAAGCTTGAATATGCTAAATTTTAACTCGATAAATTAATAACTTCGCTAAAATAATAACTTTCTTTGGTCCCAAGGCTATTAATTTATTAAAGTTTTAATGTAATATCATTATTATTAGTGTCACTAATATCAAGTATTGATAAAACTATAGAGTGAGTGTGATTTTTCATTTAATTACAGGAAGTTGGAGCATGGAGAAGCAGTTGAGTTGGCCGCTTGATTCTTAACACAAGTATATGATTTCTGAAGAAAGAAATATCAGTGCATTTCCTTGATTACTTCATCTTTGACGGGAAGCACTTCATATTCTTTGCATTATTTAGAGCTAACAATCTATTTTATATTAATATAGAATTTTTTTGGTATTTATAATATCAGATATTAATATATATTTATATTGTGAATGTGGTTTCTCATTTAACTACATGGAGTTGTAGTCTAAAGAAGTAATTGAGTAGGCCGCTAGATTTTTAATGCAAGTATATGATACGTAGCAAAGCAGGTGGGGAGTGTATATCGGGTGAAGTACAAACAAGATTTGGCCAAACTGAAAGCCATTACTGGGGTTTTGAGGTAGAATATTATTTTGACTTTGTTTCTTTACTTTTAAGCTGTAAAAATTGATTGATCAAGAGATGTTGAATATGTATTCTAAAATCTAGCAAGACTAAGGGTAGTTGTAGTGCTACTTTGAGTAGCAAACTTCAAATATAGTCTTGATAATTATCCTTAAAGTACCAATGTTGGAAATGTCATGATCTAATTTCAAAGGTTGGAACAATTTTTTAAAATTATTTTATTCAAGAGGATTTCTTAATTTCCAACACTTTAAACGTAATTGTTGAATTTGGTTCAAATTGTTAATCTATAAAAAATGATAATTGGTGTTTTTATTATAACTATAATTGTTAATTGGGACCCCTTCTGAGACGGATGCGGAGCGAAGCCCTGCCTCACCAAATGGGAGCCAATTCCTATCGTACGTACCTGGTGCGTAGCACGGGTTAAATACTACTACCTCTGTTTCAGCAAAACTGTTACTATCACTTGGGACTATGCTAAAAGTGTTGTTTACTCTTTCTCAGAATATGAAGAGTTATGGTTAAAATTCTAATAAATCGGTTACGACCCCTCCTACCATTTTTTAGAAGCCCATATCAAAGTGTTGGTGAACTTTTCCATCATATTAGAACATCAGTTACCGCCAAAGAACCCAAAATTTCTCTCAAGATGGATATTCAGAAAGCATATGACAGCTTAGATTGGGGGTTTATCAGAAAAGCGTTTATAAAATTTGGACCAAACATTCATAGATTACAAAATGCTTTCCATCTCCTCCTTCACTTATTCAATCAACATCAACGAAACACCATACTGATATATCAACCCTACTATGGGAGTCAGACAAGGTGATCAGTTATCTCCCTATGTATTCATTAAATATGCAGAGATTCTCTCAACTAACCTGGCAAAATTGGAATGTTCGAATAACATCAACGAGCTTAACATATCTTGCAAAGCACCCCCAATCCTCCATCTTATGTATGCTGATGATTTTCTTATCACATATAGAGCATCTGCAGAAAGTAATCAACACCTTAACACTTATTGCACTCTTACTCTACCTCAGCGGGATAACTTATTAACACAACAAAATCAACAATCGTTCACCATATCCGTGGCTACACCAGAATGAAGTGAATAATCTCCAACAAATATACAACATGCCAACCAATTCGTTTCCAACTGTTTACCTTGGGGTATAACTCAAACAAGGAAGATCCAATGCTTATTTGTTCACACTTCTGCTTTAACAACTAGCACGTAATGCTAAAGTTTGGATGGCTAAATGCTTAAGTCCAGCAGGCAGGTTAGTACTAATAAAAGCCCCTCTCACCTCTACTTATAAACATTTGATGCAAACACAATTATTTCCCACCCATGTCCATAATAAGATTGTCGTATTACTAAAAACTTTTTCTGCGGTCACGACACATTTGTCAGAAAGTTGCACACTCTGGGATGAGATTAATTAACCAAACTAAAAATTTATGGCGGGTGGGTGGGGGTAGGTATAGAAACAATGCACATCACAATAAGGCTCTACTAATGAAACGAGCTTGGATACTCCATGATCAACCAGATTCCATCTAGGCGAGCTTCTGTAGAGAGAAATACCTCAAACAAGAATCCATATTTTCTCATAACCTTCAAACATACCTATTAGCTATCCCATAATAGAAACAATTATTTTTTATCATACTTATCATCAAAAACCATATCTTTCATCGCATTGGAAACAACACAACAACTCATATTATGACAAATTGGATTCCACAATTACAACTCATTGGCTCAAATCAGTGTCATCCTTTGCAGACAGTGGAAAAATGATTGATCCAATAACACATAGTTGGGTTCAGGATAACTCCCTCCCTCAGCAGCATCAAAAATTATAAACATACACATACCTCAAGATGAATCACCTGATAAGATCATCTGGCCACACATAAAATTTGGATCATATACAACTGCCTCGGTATATAAATGTTTATCCCAAAACAACGATCAGACAAATCTAAAACCTATTCCCACCACCAAGTTTATTTGGACACTACCACGTCCTCTAAAAATACACCTTTTCTTGTGGAAAGCAATGAATGAAGGATTACCCACATTCAACATCCTCAACAGAATTCATCTCACCGATTCCAACCTCTGCCCATTCTACAATGCGACGCCAGAAACGGCTATCCATATTCTTCTACAGTGCCAAGTCTCCAGGTCCACGTAGTATATCCATCTCACGCACCTATCTAATCATCCAACTACCATTCATAATATCTCTGCTTTAAGTAATCCACACTTCCATAAATTTTACAATCGAAAGCCCCAAGTCCAATCACCACCTCTTTATTTTTCCTCTTATGGTCTTTATTGATAACCATAAATGAATTCATCTATCGATGCAAACAGCAACAACCGGTTAATATTGTCTAAATAGCGATACATCTGGGCATGAATTTAATTGGGCATCCATATTTTTAGCCCAATATTTACCAAAAGTACCACCATTGATTAACCTAGACCACATAAGCAAGGCTACAACAATGGTTTCAGTAGGTTGGGTCCACCCGATTCCTAACTGGGTTACAATTAACACTCATTGAGCAACTAGAGGGCACCCTAGTCATGCCGGAGCCGGTTTCATCTGAAGAGATTCCACGTCAATGACCCTAAAAGCTTTAGCACAGTCGCTTGGGATCACCACTGTTTTGTTGGCCAAAACATGGATCATGCTAATGGCGACAAGATCAACGATAGATAGACAACAGACCAAAGTTCACCTTGAATCAGACTCAGAAAACTTGGTTCGCTTCATTAAATTCCAATAATACATGCACTGTCTTGGTAATCTCAGGTATGATAAAGGAAATCAAACAAAGGATGAGATAAATACCACACATCATAATAGAACATAACTATAGAGAGGGAAACCAAACGACAAACAGATTGACGAACCATGCTGCTGACGAGAGTCAAATAGGTTTCTTCTCGTCTACCATATGGGATCATAGGGTACCAACCTTCTTAAACCATATTATATTATGAGACTCCATTAGTACAACATACCCTGCATAATCCTTTACTAGTTTTTAATATTAATTTATACTTCAAATAATAAAAATTGATTGTAATTCTTTTAATAAAAAAGATTCAATAAAGTAAATTTAAATAATCTTTTACATATGGTTTTGGTCGTTCTGGGTCAGAGTTTAAGTCTAGTTTTACCACATATTATTCCATTAAAATTAACTACTTGGAACCTTGGTTGCACATATGCGGACACGATGCGGATGCAGCCTCATTCTTGAAAAATTAGGACACGGACATATATATATATATATTTATACTAGATATCACTCTGGTCTACGGTCGGAGATTAATCTTTTTTGTAGGTAGCCAATTTGCATATCGGTAATTAGAATATATATATATATATATATATATATATATAAATTAGGAAATATAAGTAGATTATGAAATTGATAATTAAATTAAATAATATAGTTAATTAGAAAATCAATAATTAATTTGGTTAAGTTGGCTAAGGTGAACCCTAGCTTATTCAAATTCGATAATCCTGACATATGTTGATCCTGAAGGTTCTTACTGGCTTTCAACAATGAGAATCCCTCCACCCTTCCCCAACCCAACCCAACCCAAGAATAACAAATGTTTTTCTAATTTTTAATCATTAGTATAATTTAATCAACGTTCATGAGGTCAGTTATAAACCGTGACTTGTAATTTAGAACCTCATTCCAGCGGGTTTATCATTAGTTCTCTTTCATAATCGAAAAACATGTATTTTGAAATTAAAAATAAAATCTCTAGATATTCATTATTATAGAATGATCTACTCATTTACCTAGTAAAATAAGTATATTATACTAAAAAAATATTCATTAGGTCATATTTTATTTTATTTTTAAAATAAAAATTTAAATTTAAAATATTTCGATATTTTAATAACTTATTAGTTTATCGATATATTGATAGAATTTAATAGTTCTAAGGCTATAATTTATCAAAGTTCCACTATACATTTACTTTTAAATCGAGAGCTGAGCTTGTAGTGGTGTTGCTTATGATTTGATCCAAAGGGTTAAAGTTAACTATGTTGCCATCAAAGGCGGAGCCAGATCTGTAAAAAAGAGGATGCGAAATTTTTACTTACTCATACCACAAATTGAACAGGGGGTGCAAAATGGGCTTGAAAGCCCATTTTATAACCAAAAAAATGTCAAAATATTTGAAATTGGACTTGGAAGCCAGCTGGGATGGGTGTGTAAATGCACATCCATGCTCTAAACTGGCTCCGCCCCTGGTTACCATGTTCTTGTCGGGATCTCCAATTTGGCTTATGCTAATTATAAAAACAAACCGATAGTTTTTTTTTTATCATAGCCTTCGCTTAAAGAAAAATAATACACCCTCCTTCCGGAAGTAGGTGACTTATTCATCTTTAAATTTTATCCGCTATTAGATGACCTATATTATTAAACAAGGGGATATTTCTAAAACTATCTTTTTAATTGATTATTTTTAGTATAAGAAATATATATACTATTTAATAGCCATGTTTATATTTGTAACTTAGGTGTTTTAAAATGGTTTTCAATAGTATAAAGTTTACGAAAATCCATCGTATATTTTGAGAGATAAATTAAATCTAAATTTTACTAATTACTATCCATAAAAGTAGAATCGTAAAAAATACTTAAAAATATTTTTTCCTTCTTTTTATCTTAGAAATTGTTCAAACTTAAACTAGGGAGTGAGGGAGTTTTTTTTTTTTCTTCCTGATTACGGTTCCACCTATTCCAAAACTCTATTGAATTTTTGTCTTTTACAGTAAAATTAAGAGGTCAAAATTGGCGCGGAACTCACTACGTAGAGGTATCGCTAAAGAGTCTATGGGGTACGAGTGAGCAGAAAAGGGAGGAGAAAAGAGGCCCTGGTGAACCGTTGAGTGAACAAGTGTAAGCTTCGCTGCCCCAAGATATTCACGCGTTGTTTTTGGAATCGGAGGCCAACAGTTGCTTGAGAAAGTGAGCTAAAAAGACTCATATGGAGTGAAAAGAAGGTAAATCCAAATGTTTCCAACAAGCCTTCAACTACTACTATCTACTAATACTTCGGTTTAGGAATTAGACACTAGAAATGAGTTTAAAACCATCAGAATCAGGCATAGGCCGCATAGGTGACTGACAAGTTTCAGAAATGAAATGACACCAGAGTCCTTAGTCTAATCAAACAACTAAGATCGTACGGTTTATCTTAAACTACACTTATGATGGACAAATCTGATTCAAACTTTGATTAATGCAGTTGTCGGCCCAGGTGTTTGATTGTATCTTAAGAATATTTTATGTTGTTTCACTCTAAAAATGTCAAGGATTTCTAACTTTATTATTGGAACATCTTCCATCTGGTATTGTTTGTTTACATATCCACAATAGTAATCAGCAAAATCTTCTTCAAGATAGTTGTTACTGATATGTGTATAGATATATTGACGATGAATGTAACTTTACTAATGCTTTTAAATTTATCAAGCAGCGTTGAATCTAAAGATCAAGATGTATATTCTAATTTGATTGATTCTTGGACTGGATTGCTGCTCGGTTTTAAATTCGGGAGTCTACAAATGAAGAATTGGTATATCATTACCTTTCAAGGAAGATAGAAAATAAGCTTGATTCAACTAAGTTGTATGTGATTCAAGACATTGATGCATCTGACTTTTATAGCAAATCCCCCAATAAACTAGGTAATGTTTTGTGCCGCAATCTTCTAAATCACTTTATCTCCGTATTATTCAAAGTTACAGTTGTGAGTAATCTTGTATTAGAATTATGTGCATATAATTTTGAACCGCCTCATCTCAGTGAAAATATGTAATTTGTGCGAAATTTTGGAAGAAAAATACAGTCTTCTCCAACATCTCAAATCTTTCTGTCAAATACTAATATTATGTGGCTGAGAAACATTGTCTTACCTTTGTCTATGGGAATAGATGGTGTAAAAAATACGAGATAAGATTCATTTTTATTGAAGGTAATTGACATGTAAAACACAAAGCTTGCTAAAGCCGGTAAAGGCATGCAATGCATGACTTTAAGAAGTAAGATAACTGTTTTTGCCAAGAGAATTCCATGCTTAATTTGTTTTGTACAAGCTTGTTAGTTCGACCAAATCACGTTAATTATACTGTCTTACATGTGTTCCGTTAGTAAATACTGCATTGTGTTTATACCTTATGCCTGACCTTTGCTTGAGCTTCGATAATTAGACTATGTTACATATGTTTGTTAAACTAATTGCTAATTCTCTCCGTGATAGATTCAAAGTATTCCGAAAACAAAGAGCAGTTTTTCTTCATTCATCACCAGGAGGAACAACAGAGTCCCGTTGCCAAGATTAGACCGGTTGCGGATGGAACAGGATTCTGGAATTGGGATGGCAATTCAAATCCAATCAGAACTCCCAGCACTGGAAGAGTAATCTCGACACTGCATTTTCTGCTATTAAATCAACTTTAAACTATTTTCGAGGTCAGCCATCACCACCCCCATCAATGACATCAAAGAAACCAAAGAAAACTCACTGGTCAATGGAACAGTATGATGTACACTAATCAAAAGGTGAGGATTCGTTAGTATTTATTATTCTTATCTAGCGTTAATGAATGCATAATTTTTTTTTTCATAAATAAGTTGCATAGTGCCATCATTTTTACTAATTTTCTTTGAAGCATATTTATAGGAACACTTTCTTTTGAAGTATATTTCTAGGAATATGTTGAGTGGGATGTTGTTCTTTTATCTTCTTTTATAATAATTTTTGAAAGAGCTGTTGAAATACTTTTTTTAAATTTTTTGATCGGTAAAGAATCGATGCCAATATGGTATTTACTGGAATCATCACCCAATGTTTTGCCATTGTACTCCAGTGGCATCGGCAGTTGAAATACTTACTGACATATTATCTTTCTTTTGTAGGCGAAAGACAAGTGCATAATCGGGAGGCTTAAACGTGGACGGGTCTACGATGACAATGATGCTTAATTACACAATATAATATCCATGCAACACACTGGGTGCAGCTCCGCACAGAGGAAAAGTTTCGAGCAGAAGAAACAAAAATGATTGGTATATAGGATAGTATACACTAGTAATTAAGTTTTATATTCTGATATTTTTGTATACCTTTTATTGTGTTCCCATCAAACATGTGAACCAGATAATATCCAAAATCAAAATTGAAACCTATCGAATTCCAGTACAATCTCATATTAATGGTGAAAATTTCACTTTTTGAAGAACAGAATAGTGGGTAAACCTTGTTTTAGTAAGGTGACAATATGGATAAACGTTAAAATTTTAATCTTCCTTGCTAGGTTTAGATACACAAGTGGTTATGAGGTCGATTTGCATGACTCTGCAAAACTTTCCACAACAGTTTAGCCGTAGTACTGCGAATGTACATCCAAAAAAGAAAAAAAATACAGGACAAGGCATACCTTCCCAAGTAGTTGACGGAACCAACCCATCTAACAACTTCTTGACCTCTTTTACTTCCAATCAAGCATGTCTAAAAGCCACAACACTTCATCTTCAGAGTTGGCAGCGTCACAGAAATCCAACTGAACCCCGAAAACATTAAGAAGTGAATCATTTCCTTCCTCCGTGAACAATAAAGAGACCCAGGATCGAACGCCTGAGATGAATGGGTGCAGAGGAGAGAAGTCGAGATAGTCAAAGGCGAGGGCTCTGTGGGCACTTCTATCAATATAATCAAACACAGATTTCTTAACGATCTGAGCGATTTTGTTAGAATCCTTACGTCCAACAAGCACAGAGACACTAACACTCTGACCTAAACGGACATCAAACCTCGGATTAACAGGGATTGTCATCCTGTAATCGGAACCCTGTAGATGGAATCTCAGCAAGTTAGACATGCCTTCTTCCAGTGGAATCTTGGTCTTCAAAACTGGACCTTGAATTGCTTCCGAGAAGATAATTACGTCTTCTGACCAAATATCAATAAAGAATTCCAAGTCGTCAAAGGACAATCTTGGTGGGAGGAGGGTACGGCGCTGGATACGTTTTGAGAAGGTAAGGTACAGCTTGTGGTATGTCATTGGCAGTGATGAGGAGGGATTTTTGCAGATGGAGGGCCATCTCTTCGCACACAGGCATTTCCAAAAGTAATCATCTCTAGCAGTATCTCTCCACTGCTTACATACCTGCATAGATGACGCTAAGTCTTTGGCATCCAATAGAGGAAACAGAGCTTTTAGAACCTCCCCGTGCATCATCTTCAACACTGACAGGCAATCTTAATCAAATAGAATTGATATTGTCTATCCAAGTTCTATCTGATAACAGCAATGGGTACCTATGCAGAAATGAGAGAAGACTCAATATTCTACGCCATAAAATTCACATTAACACTCTTTGAATGCAATAATTAAGCAAATGAAGAATGATACGTAAAAAACACATGATTTTCAAGTTGTGACAATTTATGTAATTAATGCAGTGTTTGGATAACTAACAAATCCCCAGACAACAATGTGAATATCTTGCAGTCAGACTTTATATACTCAATGACAACAACATCTGCGAAATTCGATAAGGCTCGATGATAGATCCACTTGTCCATTAAATTACAATAACCAAATGAAAACAGTTATAGCTACAATATCTAAAATCTTCAATACATTCTTTTAGGCTTGCTGTGCTCATTCCACCAGTGTCTAGTCTCATTTCTACTGGTCAATTATCATAGACAATCAACATGGTCATTTTTGTTATCTGATCTGGCTCGCCTAATCCAGCCTCAAGGTCAAACCGTATTTCTAATTTTGATTTTTCCCAAATCAAATAACAGCATAAGTTTATCCCCAAATAGCAGTACCTAAGGAAATAGTTAAATAGTTTTCTATATCTACAGTCTACATACGGTATCTGGAAGAGAGAAAATAATCCATCTCCACAAAAAATTTGGATTCTTCACTGAATTGTTCCATAATCACGCCCTAAAAGCCAATAATAACAATCAACACTGATAATAAAAAGCGTAATGAGTAATTTAAAATCAGCTCACCTATTTAATTCTTCCGAGGATAATATCTCTGATCGAGTCCATTTCAATATTAATTAATAAATAGGATTGTGTATTCAATTCCAAATTCCAATCTGAGAAATGAAAATAACCCCATGTATGAGAAAAAATGATAGACTTATAGGTAAAAGTTAAATCCATTAATACCCTTAAATCCTTAAAGTTTTAAAAACCTAACCAACACAGTCAAATGAAACCTAACAAATTTTGAGGTATTTGAGATTCTGAAATCAAATCAGGGGGGAAAATCCAAATCAGTGAAGCAAAAACGATACGAAAACCCGACGTATTTAGTACCTGTTTGGTTGATATGTTCACCGATTAGAAACCCTCCAGGAACAAATAGAGCACACGGAGAATCAGAGAAGAAGAAGTGACGACAAATTGAATTATTAAGATTAATTAATTTCTTTATTTCTTTATACTTTTGTAGGTAAGTGAGATTCGAGTAGATTCCGAGACACCGTTATATCGTGCAATGTGATAATTCGGGATTCATTATTGTCATCTACGGTGGATGATTAGTCGTCGAGAAGCAGTAAAGTCAAGGCCTTGTCATGGGAATCGGGTTTGGCGACACAACTCCTTTCCGATCCAAAACAACAGAAAAGGGGTTAAATCCCGAGTTATTTCATTCAGCAGAGGAGTCGAGGGTTTTAGTTATGATGGAGGGCGATGATGAAACCCGACCTCTCGCTATTCAAATCGAAGAACCAACAGCCATTCGGAAACCAAGTGAAGAAGACTCAGTTGGTGTTACTGTAATCACTGGTTATCTAGGTGCTGGAAAATCCACTGTAAGTTCATCTACTCAAAACATCTTAATAATTAAAATAAATTATCGATGGAGAAGTTGAGAGATCAGTTTGATTTTTACAGTTAGTGAATTACATATTGAATGCGAAACATGGGAAAAAGATAGCTGTGATATTAAATGAGTTTGGAGAAGAGATTGGGGTTGAAAGAGCAATGATTAATGAGGGTGATGGTGATGGTGGAGCAATTGTTGAAGAATGGGTTGAGTTAGCAAATGGATGCGTTTGTTGTACTGTGAAACATAGTTTGGTACAAGCATTAGAGCAACTCATTGAGAGGAAAGATAGGTAATCTTTCTGTTTCTTGTTTTACTTTATAAATGTTGTTGAAGTGCTCATTTCTAGCTTTTCAGAGTTGTCTTTAAGCCTAAACCATGCTGCAGTAGAGTGAATTTTCGCCGTTATAGTAATCCTGTAAGTTGTATATGAGTGGGGTGAGGTGGAGAGCTGTGATACTTTGGTGTTACTTACGCACTGTAGAAATGGTTTTACAAAGTGTAACCAATCCATGTTTCTGAGTTAACATGGTAGCCTTGGTGTTTAGTTCGACCACAAGGGCTGGTGATTCTAGGGCTTAGTTTTTACGTTATTTTTACATGTCACGCTGCTCAGTATGACCCCGTTCTTAGTAAAATAAACCAGGATTAGATTAAGACGCTGTCATTCCATTGTACGAGTATAATGGATTGGTTAATTTTTCAGTTCGTAGAAAACCTTGACATTAGCTCCTTTTTATTTGTTAGCAAGGTTAATTCATGACTGTTTCTTTGTTTTGTCCCACAGACTTGATCATATACTACTAGAGACCACAGGGTTGGCCAATCCAGCACCTCTTGCATCTATTCTCTGGTTGGACGACCAGCTAGAATCAGCTGTTAAACTTGATTCCATCATCACTGTTAGTTTCTTCCACCAAGTTTCTATTATTTATTTTGCTTCAGATGTTCGACATGAGTTTCATTTCTAGCCTATCCCAACTTGTTTGGGACTAAAGGCTTTGTTGTTGTTGTTGTTGTTTATGGTTACCACTTGCAAATTAACTTTATCGTTGGATTACTTGATCTTCCAATCTTATATGATGATTGTCCGCAAACCCAAATAGGTTGTTGACGCGAGAAACCTCCGGGCTCAGCTCAGTGAGCATCGTGATTCTTCTTCATTCCCTGAAGCATTTCTCCAAATAGCATTTGCGGTAATCTCCATGCACCTCCTGCTGTTATTTTGGATTGCATTTCATGGAATATTAGATTTGCTTATTATTGTTTTCAGTATGTAATTAATATATTGCATCCCTCTTGTCATACTTATTTTGGGTATTTAGATTTTAGATATTGGATGGACTGGTTACAATGTTTGATCGTTGTTGTTGTTCGTCGTAGGATGTGATAATTCTAAACAAGGTTGATTTGGTTTCTAACGAGGCATCTGGACCAGTGGTTTCACGTGTTATAGAGGAACTGGAAAAAGAGATTCGTAACATCAATTCTCTTGCCGAGATAATTCACTCTGTTAAGTGCGAAGTTGATTTATCTAAGATATTGGACCGCAAGGCCTATGATGCTACGGTTAGTCCAGTTTATTTCTGATCTAATGTGGACTGCACCCTTTATTCTCATTCTGGCGGAGTTCAGAGTTTTACATCTAGTTAATGCGAGTAATTTTCATTCAGCAACTTGCTCACTTGGAAACACTACTAAAAGAAACTGAATCGCTATCAACTAGTAATATCCATGACAGTAATGTGCGAACGCTGTGTATTACCGAGCATCGGCAGGTTGATCTTGACAAGGTACACCGTTTCTTCTTCTTTTTTTCTTAAATAGAACTCCAGAATGGGGTGGTTCATTTTTATTTGCTTTGGCCACAAACACTAAATTTACATATAATTACACTAACTGAGTTACTTCATCAGATTCATCCGGACTTAACAGATGATACTTATAGTTAATACTTAATTTTTATTGTTTTGTTTTCAAAATATTGCACTCTCAATAGAATAGGCACAGAATCTTCCTTATTAGGGCCACCTTATGCAAGTTATTTTACAAATTTATAACCACAAAGTTATAATCATCTACTCTACTCCTCTCCTAGAGTTGCACAATGTGGAAAGTATTCATACAAATGCTGTCGTTTCTCTTCAGACATTCAAATATGTCTAATTGTTTAGGCAAGACTTTCTTTCCGTTCGGTCTGCTTTCACTTTCCTATATGTTTTCCCGTTGATATTGTCACCAGTTCAATATTTTTCGAAGAATAAATACAAAATGTATGATGAGCTTCACTTTCCATTTCCAGGTTCGGTTATGGCTTGAGGAGATTCTTTGGGAAAAGAAATACGATATGGATGTCTATCGCTGCAAAGGTGTTTTAGATGTACAAAACTCGGATCAACTTCATACTATACAGGTAAGGTTATTCATATATACCATTTGATTATGGTAGAAATCTCAGACCAGGTGCCCATATTTGCTTGTAAGGTGTTTCTGTTTTGCTTATTGTTCCTTGTTCCCCCTAGCCTTTATGTCATTCTGGATTGCAGTTTAATTCTATTTTTCATTTTTCCTGATGGATATGACATATTTCAATGTCCTGAACGTTTATAGGCTGTGAGGGAGATATATGAGATTGTTCCAGCTCGCAGATGGCAGGAAAAAGAGGAACGGACGGTCAAGATAGTCTTTATAGGTTCACCTTGAGCCTTCAGTAATCTCTTAATTGTATTATGTGCTTCTTATATTCTCTTAAAAGTGCATGTAACTCTTTCTTTTTTTCTCTATTGGCTACAGGTCGAAATCTGGATGAGGTTATTCTTAGAGACTCCTTCAGAACTTTCACTTTGCCGTTATTGTAAGATATAAGCTTTATCATTTCTTGGTTAACTTGTTGACTGTTGAAGAACCAAGTTCTTGATTTCACAGTGTGCTTTACTGTTGATGGTCAAGTCACTGTCAGATATTCATAAGAATCATAACTAATCTGGGAATTTTTGTTCCTCGAGAATTTTTTCAATAATAACTCCTCATGCTGAAAGTTTTTTGATAGAATTATAGCTTTTGAGTCTAATGCTATTTTTCATTGTTCTGGGTCATCTTTTTGCTTATCTTCTGCTGGCGTTTTAATTTTGTGATTTGCATTTTGTGGTGAGCGATTTTACTAAGAAAGAGAAAGAACTAGCTATATTCTACAAAGTATGAACCTAACAGTGCTCTCTAGAATGAGTAGGGCAATAACCTCTTAGGTTAAATATCTTTCAGCTTTGTCGAATAACATACTGTGTGTGGTGAAATCCGTATAGATAGACATGCTGCTCATAAATACCTGTTGGAAACAATACTATGAATGTAGGGTTATATAAAAATGCACAAATTTAGCTATTTCAAGATAACAAAAGCACATGAAATGTTTTCAGAGAGTAATACATGCTAGTGAAGTACTGAAGTAGACTATTCTGATTCCCAAGGAGTCGATGACTTTATTTAATTTTAAACATGCATACTTTTAAGCTGACTCAGTTTTCTTACTGGATCCAGCTTGCCTAATTTTAAGCTAACTCGGTTCATTTAGAGTTTTAACAGCAGTTTGGACTGACTTTGTTGTTTGTTTTTAGCATATAAAATAGGCTACAATGTGAACTGGATTGCATCATTCCGTTGTATGGCGACTTGCTTTGGTTTCGGTTCTGTCAGTTGCTCTTCACCGATTCGATGAAATCATTGAGATTAATCATGGAAGAGCCTCCTTCACTAACACTCCTCTTTGATATTTCCTTGAACTCTAAAGCTCTTGCTCTTATCATTTCATCAACAAGTAAGGCCTGACCTTGCTGATAAATTCTTCCTTTGATATTATTCCACCATCATTTTTGTTTAACTGCAAGCCAACCTTCCAGACATCACAAATGTAACTTTGGTTAAGAAATTGATCACAAAAGTAAGCCCAACAGAGGAATGGAACTCCCATAGCCACTCCCTCCGTAGTTGAGTTCCATCCGCAATGAGTTACGAAGCATGCTATTGATGGATGTGCCAACACTTTCTGCTGAGGTGCCCAACCCACTATCCGGGATCGGTTTGCAACTCTCGCTTGAAAACCATCTGGATAAGCATCAATTTGTTCATTAATGAGGCTAGGTCGTACAACCCACAAGAATGGTTGACCCGCAAGTTCAAGTCCTAGTGCTAGTTCATGAAATTGGTTCTTATTGAGTATTGTGGTGCTTCCGAAGGCAAGATAAATGACGGAACGAGTAGGTTGTTGATCAAGCCAGCTCAGACAAGTCGAGTCCTCAGCCAAGAAGTTCCCTCTGAGCTGTTGTTGTTCAGCAGCAAGGAGTGGGCCAACAGGAAGGAGATTCGGGTTCA